>JANZLX010000004.1:10548820-10566879 GCA_025531955.1 Erythroxylum orinocense | reverse complement strand
CATCATGCTTTCTCATTCATACAACATTTACACTTAACTTCAATTAACCTATGTCATAAAAATCCTACTAACCTTAATAATAATAATGAGCTCCAAAAATTAATCCATTAAACCTCATAATTCATTTAAATCATACTTAATTCATCAAGAAAAATTTCCGGGGGCCAACATGAATATAGTCTTGAATAATCCAAAGGAGGGAAACTCTTATATGAAAATTCATATAGTGTATGAGTGTATGAAAGAGCAAGAGAAGAGCCATAGAGAATAAGCTAATGTTTAGGATGATGGAGAACTAGAGAAGGATGATTTGGGTGAAAAATCAAGGAAAAAGATCTTAGTGAGGAAGGAATCACCCATGCCAACCTCCATTAAGAAACCACCCACTCTAAAGTTGAAACGTTTACCCACACACCTTAGATATATCTTTCTATATATGGGTCATACTATACCCATCATAATTTCAAACAAACTATATGAGCAAAAAGAAAAGAGGGTGTTGGAGACAATTAGAAAGAGAATGAGAGTCATGGGATGGAAAATTTTAGATATAAGAAGCATAAGTCCTAATGTGAAGTTGTATAGGACCTTAACATTCAAAAAAGGAGTTGATTGAAAAATTAAGCTAAAATGGTCAAGCTAATCATCTTAAATTTAGCATGTTATGTTTTAGGTAGGTTTTTTTTAATTTTATGTCATTTGTTGCCTTATTTTTATGATTTTCTAGTAATTTTGATCGATGGATGTTCATGGCTTGAAGGTACCGAAGTTCCTTATCTGACACCATCATCACCATAATCCCCATAAGTAGTCTTGCCCTTATCTTTCATTTCTTTTATTTTTGGTTTTTGATATTAGTTTTGTGTTTGCATTTAATTTTGTGTTGGTTTTACATTGAGAACAATATGTTGTTCAAGTGTGTGAATGTATATGCATTTGCATGATCAATTATGTGTAACTTTGCATTGTATTTGCATTTGCATTATTTGTAATTGTTGCATAATTTTGCATTGTGTAATTGTGTGAATATGTCAATGCATGAAATTAAAAGGAATTAGCTTAACTATGAACATGATCATTTAAATTGTGAAGAAACATTAGCTTATGAAGTTTGTGTTTTACGTGTTTTAGAGGTATGACACTTGTTTGGATGCACTTATAATTAATAGGCAATTAAATTGGTAGGCATCACTAGTAGCCTTTCATGGGAGTGATTCACTAGGAAGAAATGTAGGTAAAAATGTGTTGAATAAATGTTTAAAATAAATTTTTTATTCGGCTAGTGCTTTTTAAAAACATTTGGGGTTAAAAATAAAATTGGTAGTTAGTTGTGAGTTGTGATATAGCTGAATAACTTGGCGCATTCACTGTAAAATGTTTGTCTGCATCAAAATGTTAACATGACACTCTAATCAAGCTTGATAAAATGTAAACTAGTTAAATAATCGGGCGACATTCATAAGAAAGTATTTGCCTTTGCATCAAAAAGCTAAGTTATCGTTAAATAAATCTAAAAATATTGTGTTTTCAATAAAAGTGAACCTATTGATCTTCTTGTTAAATGTCAAAAAAATTTCATAAACAAGTATTTTGTTGTGAGTTGTTTTCCACGTTGAGGACAAATTGTTATTCAAGTGTGGTGATATATATGCACTTGCATATCATCCAATATTAAAGAAAACTCCCCAACTTACAATACAAACTACCTTAAGGAAGACAAATCCATTTGGACTAAAAACTCTTTAAGCAAACTCAGAAACAAAATCATATTGCAACATTTACGACCTCCTGGCCACCTTTACTAAATTAGTGATAATTTACTAAATTATTACACTTACAATATTTTGCTATGAACTGCAGCAAAACTAACTAAAAGTTGCAGAGCATAAACTAAAAGATAACAAGATGAAAATGGTTATCATATATCGTTTATTTGGATTAGTTTGTGCGTCCTTGGATCAAGTTCAGTGAAAGTGGCAGCGCCTCTGAAGTTCCGAGATCCACCTGCTTGAACTTCTGGAAGTAGCTGTTGAAGGCATAAGATGCATGTTCTGTCAAAGTGTTTGCTAAATAGCAACTTCGATTCTCTTGTATCTGACTGCAGTATGGACGCCATTATGTACAGCTAGCCCAGTCCAAGGCTCGGTGCAACTCGGCATGTGGAGTTCGCTCATCTGCGATGCACCATTGCTCCAATTCCCCGTCTGATAAACATGGTTTTGTGGATTGGCAAAGGGGCAATGGAATTGGAAATTAGACCATATTGAAGAAAAAACAGGAAAAATGTCTGGAAGTGAACCAATAGGTATAAACATTGTCAAAGAGATCAGAAGATCTATATATCCTACTTAATTGTTCATGAGTTATTTCCATGAGAAGCACGGCAAGCATTAGCCATAGGCTAGTTATTGACATATTTCTGACTCGTAAAGAGAGAGAGTTGGAATAATGGAGCTAGCTATCTGGCGCAAATGCAATATGGTTAATAACAATTAATTGAAAAGACTGACAATAATATGAGAAGGTTTTCGTAACTTTTATCTCCCATTGATATTAAGACAATATTATACATATAAATGAACACCTGAAGATGGAAGCACAAGGTCGAAAGAAAGACTGTAAAGAGTGTGAGCTTGCTGCTTTTGATATAAAGTGAGAATAGGCTCAACGTTGACTAAGGTTAGGAAGGATACCTAAATAAAATAAGGTTCACTCTTAATTTTCGTAAAGAATAAAATGAGATAAAATAAGATTCAATCTAAACTTTTATAAAGAACAAAAAGAGACAAATCATCATAGTTTTCTTTACATATTTTTTCATTTGATTTTTTTAAAATTATTCTCTTAATCTTAATGTTCAGAATTAATACAACTGACTATATTCTTCAACTAGATCTGTTATAATAAGGGGCTTAAAATAACTTCTTTAATAATAAAAATATGCTTTAAAATAATTGGACTTCGTTTTTTTTTCACTTTATCCATAACATATAAACGTTAGTTAGACTAAAACCACGTAAACTTTTTATCGCCAAGAAGTAGCTCTTTGGACTTCACGAAGCATTAAGAGGGATTCGATTAACTCAGTGCCGTAAAGAGAGCAAGCTTGCTTTTTTTTACAGTAAAGTGAGAACCACGTGAACAGGACATGTAGGATTGGACTCCTGATGAGGACGGGACTTTTTATCTCCTAACAAGTAGCGCTTTAGAATTTCACGAAGCATCTAGAGGGATTTGATTCAGTGCTGAACCCTAAAGACTAAAAATGTGTCCACCCACTTGATAGTAAGAGTAGCTAATTCCATAATTCTGATAACATTCTGCACATTAGAGTGACATTTCAATCACACTTTTCTTCTTCCGTACCCTATGTTGAAGGCTACAAAAGCAATTATCTTTGAGCATTACGGATCACTCCAAAACTAGTCATCGTTTTATACAAAGGAGACCACTCTTGACGAGCCGGATACGTTAAATAGAAAAATGGTCTTCCTCCGCCCCCAAAGAGAATTACCAAATCAATTATTTGTGATTCCCAATCACCAATTTAACTCGGAACCATACAAGGTTGAAATGTATTCCAAATTTCTTTAATCATATAACATAGACTAGTATACAGAACCTCAACAATATGTTAAATAGTATACAATTGTCATTCGCTACAAAGTGGATCCATATGAACGGCACGGGAGAGCGGGATTTAAGTTACGACGAATAGATATTCGCATCATAAACTCTGCGGAAAATAGGGGCACAGCGAAGTCAAGCTACTTACAACCTAGAAAAGCATACAGGGGCAGGGTGGATACAACATTTTACCGTCTGCAACTTGGCAACTTTCATGGTAACCATAGTTGCTTCATTCTCAGGCTATTCCTCCCCGGAGGATACTAGCTTTTTACTAATTGAATATATTTATTTACATGAATGCAACATTTAGTAAGTCAAAGTCACAGTTCTTAATCCCTGTTTTTATTAACTCTGATCGTAAGATGACTTCCAACTTCCCATCTTCATTATTTGCATTGAAAATGCATGGAATTTTCATAAACGAAATGATTGGGGAATCAAAAACGCCATGGTTCATCAGCAGAAAAGCAACACTTACCATCCTGAAATCACCATACAGCATAAATGTCCACGAGTCATCCATGCTCTCCAGCTCCCAGAACATCAGGAGCTCAGGCACCTGAAAAGAGTGAGTAATCCTAACACATCAAAATCCACCTGAGCATTTTGTCAAAGAATGTAATATTAAGATTTCCCATCTCACTTGGAAATTCTCTATCAAGGATATATTAATCTCTTGAAGGTAAAAGAAAAGGGACTATTAAGTAGTTTCATGTAAGAAAAAATTGTCTGCCAGTGAAATTAAACTAGATGAATTATAAACCTATGTATCTTTCCCAAAAGTATGTGTTGACTCCATGAAAATGGTAAAGAAACAATAGAGAAATTGAGAAGGATTCTATGCAATGCAAATTCTATGTCCATGATTTAGAAACACTTGGTGCTACATGGTCAACCATTTGAGAGCAGTATTTTGGATTATTTGAGAGTAGTGCTTATATTTACCAGAGTTGAAGGCAGGATAAGAACGTGGCAGATTTCACTCTGTAAGCGACCTCACTATCAAGCAATCATGTGTTAGCAAGCTGAATGCTTTACAATCAATTCAAACCACGCCAATGGGAACCCGCTGACATCTTAATCCATTCTCTCAACCAGACTTGAAAAAAGGTGCCACTGCATCATAAAGCTGATCCTCATCTATTGGCTTTGACACACAACCATCCATCCCACACTTCATGCATTCTTTATTCGTTGCTTGAATCACATCAGCTGTCATGGCCAATATTGGTGTATGCCAAAATGCCTCATTACCAATTGCTTTGGTAGATGTTTCCTTATATGCAATTTGTTCATTGAACTGAATTTCCAGATTCCGAATTTGGCGGGTAGCTTCAAAGCTGCACGATACATAATATAATCATATTTTAGGAAAGGGTTAAATGGACTAAATAATGTGGTTTTAATGGCCGATGGAATAGAAGGCCATCTAGGCAAAAGAATTTATCATCCATTGCTATGCTTTTGTAGCAATTTTCCTAAAAACCAATTAAAGAAAGAAAGTTTTAATCATGCTAAACGTATATAAAAAAAGATATAACTAGTCAAAGTAATTTACTTCATCTGAAAAGACAAAGTATTTACCCATCCATTTCTGGCATTTGGCGATCCATAAAGCAAGCATCAAACCTGTGAGGTGGTTTAAGCATCTCTATAGCAGCCTTGCCACTCTCCACACAGGTAACAATGGCTCCATATATTTTTAGGGAACCTTCTGCTACTCTACGATTCACCAAGTTGTCATCCACCACCAAAATTTGTTTTCCATTGAGGAGTTTTCGTAGAGTTGATAGTTTCTCAGAAGATGCTTTACCACTACACACTTGGTTGCTGTTACCACTACCAAAGGCTTCTTGGAAACAAGCAATTAAAACACTTAAACAAAGAGGCTTTATCAGTACATCATCTACTAAGCCAGCTGAAATCAGTTCAATGCGCTCGCCAGGGGTGATAGTGGTAGCTAAGAGAAAAATTTTGCATGGAGCAGTTGGAAGTTCTGATCCGCCATTTTGTGCAAGACCATTTAGGAAATTTCGGAAAGTAATACCATTTTCCTTATCCCAATCATCTTTGTCAATAAGAACCATACTTAATGCTGGAAGGCTGTTAAAATGGACAGAATCACATTAAACATTATTTACATAGAATTTACAACAAAACCGTAGAACACAGCTACCTATGATGAAGTTATGAGTATGTCATCATAGAAAACTTGCTCTTCACTGTACATCCATATATGTTTCAGATTCCAACATGTATTTTTTATTTTGATCATCCAATTAATCCAATAAAGCTGTAACTCTTACTATGGACAAAAATGAGCATAAAGGAGTTCTCCACATCTTAATGTTACCCAGGCATACATAATCTGAATTTTCTGTATGTTCCTAAATTAAAGTGAATTCTCCCTTACAACTAACAGAAGAAGGGTTTGACATACCTTACACAGGCATCTGGTACACAACGGCAAGCCAATTTCATACTGGAAGCTATAATCACATGTATCCCTAGCCTTCTAAGATGATACTTTGTGACCTCAGCTCGAATGTCCCGTTCATCAATTACCAATGCCCACCATCCTTGATATTCCGAAACAGGAGGACCATAAAGTGTCAACTTAGTGTCCAAGGAACTTGGTTCTCCTTTGGAAAGGGTAACAGTGAATGAAAATGTACTACCAGTACCAGGTTCACTAACAAATCCAATCTCTCCACCCATGAGATCCACCAGACGTTTGCTTATGCTCAATCCAATCCCAGTCCCACCATAATTTCGAGAAGTGGAACTATCAGCCTGCATAAAAGGTGTGAAAACGCGGCTTTGTGCATCTGGCTTTATGCCCATTCCTGTATCTTCAATTGTAACAAGTAACCTGATCATTTCTGACTCTTCCATATTTTTCTTTGAAAAGTTCTCCCAACTTTTCCATCTGTTGACCACTGGAAACCCACTCAATGTGTTATAAATAATGCATGGTATATCTTGATCCACATTTGGGCATTGTTTCAGCACCGAATCTCTCACATCTACTTTGTCGAACAGATGTACAGAGACAAGTATATGGCCATTGGCATCTGTGAACTGAAAGTGAGGACAAATGTAGGCATATTAGTGAACAAAATTGTAGTGAAAGTTTAAACTTTATACAGATAAATTCCAAATTTATCTAGCAGGCCTAGTTTCCGGTGAAATTCAATTAAAATAACTAGAATTGCCATGTTTGTTCTAAAATTAGCGCATTTTTCTTCAAGTACTTTGAATATCAAAATGATATAAACTAGATCAGCCAAACCAACCTTTATTGAATTCCCGACAAGATTTGCAATTATCTGCTTAAAGCGCCCAGGATCACCAACAACAACCTCAGGGACTTGATCGGCGACATAAACAGCCAACTTCCCCCATCCAAAAGGACGTCAACAACAATGTTCCAAGTAGGAAATTGAAGTGATATCAGTAATCAAAAGTAGAAAATGAAGCAAGTAACAAGTATGGTGTGTCATTCCTACCTCAATCTGCTTATCATATGATTTGTTAGAAAAACTAGATATAACACTGTCAAGAAGTGAATACAGATGGAAAGGAACAGCTTCCAGCTCTAGTCTGCCTGATTCTATCTTAGCCTGATCAAGAACCCCATCTATCAATGAGATTAGATCTTTCCCACTATCATGAGCAATCTTGGTATAGTCCTTTTGGTTGGCATCAAGATTTGTATTCATCAACATTTGCAGCATTCCTAGAAAAATAATTGGAAATTATTATATAATGTTAGGCTGACAGAATATTTATATTTTATAATTGAAAGATATCAATCACCTAAAACACCATTCATAGGGTTTCTGATTTCGTGAGAAACTGTTGCAAGAAACTGCAATTAAAAAAAATTAATCAGCGAGAAGAACATGGCATTACTTGTTCGATGAACATTAAATTAAATAGACATATGCATAAATTAGAAACTAGCTTCTAAATCCATCACTATGGTGAACCTGAGATTTTGCCACATCAGCAGCCTCTGCACGAACTTTCAGTTCCATCATCTGATGATAGTCCTCCTCAACTTTATTAATCTTAATTATAGCAGCATTAAAGATATGACCAACAAGAAGAACAATAGCTATGACTCCTAATGCTGAATTTATTGCCGTCCAAGGTAAAGGAGGCTTGTGCTTGAACCTGCATGCAATGGAAAAGAGGTTGAATCTGGATAACTAATCACTAAACAGCATCAATATGTAAAAGGTATAATAGTGAAAAGTAACCTGCAATGCATTTCATGCTTCCGCAGTGGATCCCCAAAGTCAAGGTTACTGACATGCAATAGACCAGTATCAATAACATCAGAACCATACATCAGGATAGGAGAAGATGAATTAGTTGTGTCATAAACATGCACAACAATTGTTTCCTTGCTGGCAAGTTGATGCAGAAGTTTCTCCACCAGGGATGGAACATCATAAGATGCACCAAGATACCTTAACATGTGAACAAAAAAGCTAGAGGTTAATTTCATCTAGTTACCAAATAGGCATTGGTCCAACCCATTACGTGAAACCAAGAATCCCTAAAAGAAATTGAATTACCCAACAGTAGCTTCAATTCTTTGTTCTGGTGTAGCATCTAGAGGAAGTTCAGTGTTATAAACGGCAAAGGTGAGCACAACTCCTAAGTGATTGGACTTCAAAAGTTTAAAAGGAGATGTTAATACTCCCTTCCCTGAAGCTCTTGCTCGCAAGATGTTGTCACGATCTTCCTGCACAAAGACAGAAGTGGGATATGAAGCAGTATATCAAAGCCAACCTGTAGATTCATTTAAAAGACAACTTAATAAGAGAAGACAGAGAAACATAAATGCCATTTATTCTCTCAGTAGAAAAGAATAGTTTGCTGATTGAAAAAATGAAACAGAAATCAAAAGGGATCTCTAAGAGGAACCTTCCCAGACATCATGTCAATTGAGACTATATGAGAGACAGTTTCCTGAGAGAAAATGACTGGTGCATATTCATCACTGATTGGTGCAGGATCCAACTTCTCTGGGATACAATCTTGGACTAGAGTTTGATCCTGAGTTTCCATTTTTTTAATTGTCCACCCATGCTGCTTCTCAAACAGCTTCCTTTTTGAATGAGGAACTTTAAGAGCGTATGCAACACCACTAGTAAGAGGCCTCTCAAAAGCTGTCGTCTCAGTATATTCTCCAAAGGTTTTCTGTCAAAGATAAAAGATCTCAAGGGACATCCACATAACAACTAACATTGCAGGCTAGTAAATTGCGTCTTAATTCTTTATTTAGGTACTTTAGTGATATCAGTATATCATCACAAATTATTTCAAGATATACTGGTTCTCGAATGATTTGGTTGTAAAAAGTAATAGGGAAAAGAGGAAAGAATAGGTATTGTAAATTCCATAAAGTTCTCTTCCAAAGATTAAAGATATTTCTAATCAGCTTATGAGCAAATTCACTGAGTTGGTTTTCAATTACAGGCAACAGAAGGCTGGATGATGTTGTAGAAAATGAAATCACCTGATCAATTTTAGAAGGATCCTTTCCATGGTGAAAAGTGGAAACAAGAATGGCCAAGGCATGAACGTGATTCATGCTCACATTGAACTGATCCTGCAACATTCTTGCCCTCTCATCACACATGTTTACAAGAGTCTCTTGCCTTGTCAAGAAGCTTTGTCTACTCAAGTATTGAAACAACCAGGCAGCAGAAAGAATTCCACCCAGTACAAATAGTTTAAGGAGTTTCTTCCTCCACTTTCCTGCTCCTTTAGAGGGTCCCACAGGCAGCGATTGCTGCCTCAGCTGGAGAAGTTGCTGTCGTGGTTGAGGCATTGCCTCCAATCGAACAGGACTCTCTTTCTGGTTCATCCAGATTTTAAATGAAAAAAGATACAACATGGAGCTTGTTATCAGACCAATAAAAATCCCCCAACGTACTCCACCAGAAAACAAAGTTTTATTATGGGATATCATGCAGTCCCCTGCTCCACTCTTTTTCAAATCATCCTGTGAAAAGACAAGATAATCAAGATTTCTTTACTGAAAAGAACACAAATAAAAGAGAAACTACAAGCACAAAAGGGAGCTGACTTAGCATCCTTCTGCTATGGATGCTTTTTTTTTTCTTTCTTATGTCTCTCTCAACATCAACTCCTTTTATCATTGTTTCCCTAAGATGATAAGTTATATAGAAACTTGATGAGGTTCTGGTGAAATTACTGTCACCATATTAACGCTGAAGGGACAGAGTTTTGAGTAATAGACTAAACCTTGAGCTTCTAAGTTCTAACAGCTCTGAAAAACTACAAATTCTATAGGTTGCAGTAACAAGGCCTTACCTTTTCATAATCCTGAGAAATTAATGAAAGATCAGACGATGTGGCAGAGGATATTGATTCCGATTTCACTGGTTGCTCAAGTCTCCTGAGGTTACCGGCATCTCCAGCTGGGCACTGGTCATCAGGATCTACAATTGAAGTGAACCGTCCGCCCAGATGCTGGAACTCCAGCTTGTTTGAGAACTGTATCTTCATAGCACAGGTAATATCATAAGTCGTTGGCCTCTTAAGCTTTGATTCCTTAATACATTCAAGAGACGTTATACAAGAGAAACAAAAACACATAATTTTCATGACTAAGATGAGCAGTGTAAGAAGAAGTTGATGAGTTCAGGAGTTCTTCCAGGATAAAAAAGATGATTTCAATGATTACAAATTATTGGTGTACCAAAAGCACTCTAGTTTGGTTTCCCTGATTATCATCTCATCGGTCAAGCAACTCCTTTAGAATCCAACAATCTCATACATATAGAAGTCTTAGACGGATAAATATTTGAAGAAAGTGAGAATTTCAAGCAAATAATCCATGGTTAACCATGAGGAGGAAGCTACAAGCTCTGGTAGCCAATTTTAAATTCATTCTTTCACTAATCGCTATTAAGAATGTTAAAGGTAATGAAGTCCGTAACGAGAAGTTTTGAAGCAATTATAAAAAGGGAAAACCGTTAATTGTGGTAATAGATAAAGCCTTCAGCTATTAGAAAAATATACTTCAAGATCTAAAATTAAAGGACAAGCATGAAGTTGGTTCTTGCCAACGTTGAAATTGTAAAAACAGACCTGAACATTTTCTGCACGAGCATCCTGATTCTTGTCTTTCTTTGCCAACTCTCGATTATCAAAACTCAAAAGAAAACTAATACTCCCTATGGCAAATGCACCTAGTAAAAGGCAAAGAAGTAAAAACTTTCGTCTCCATTTCTTGACAGTATTATCCACATGCAAAGAGTGGTCTTGCTTTCCAAGTCTGAAACTTGCGGATAATCTACCATTCAAGCTAGAGAGCTTTCTATGCATGGACATTTTAACCACAGCCCACCAGCGTATCCTGACAAAACAATTTGACAGCTTAAGAAAAACGCCAGCCTGAGCAGCAGAACTCATCAAAGCCACGCCTAAGAAGAATTCCAGAACATGGATATTTTAAAAAGCAAAAGATTATATATTTCCATGTACGAACTCACCAAAGACTTGCTCTTTACATACAAAGACTACAACGCCAAAATTGGATGATCCAGCTCTAAATTTTTGTCACGCCAAGAATTAAAGTCATCTGATTAAACTCTGCATCCCTGTTTTATGGTTCAAGACGAAGTCTCCTCGCTCTTCTTCTAAGAAGCACAAGAAAACCGACTAATCATGACAAACAGAAGAAAATGGCAGACTGAGTTGCTACCTCTGAGAGAATCATTGATGAGGTGAGGAGAAAACTGGACCTTTCTTGAATCTGGTAGTTTCCCGCTTCCACAGGTCTGAATAGCCGAAATCGATCATCAAATTGGAAGTTCTTGAAAATAGATCCATCATTAAGTGAGAAACTGAGCTAGGCCAAAATGGCTACTGTTAAAACACAAATGGAATCATTGATCACAAAGAGGAAGTTGAGCCTGGGTCCCCTTATTTTTACTGTTGCTTTAGATGAACTCTCTTTTTCTTTCACTCAATTTGCTGTCCAGCATATGAATATAAATATTAGAAATATATGATTATCTCATCATCCAATCGAAGTGCCAATTCAAAAGCAAACAAAACCGCAACACAAAATATCAGCCCTCAAATATTATATTATAATCAGTCCACATTGGGTTATCCAGAGTCCAGACAAGTAAAAAAACAAAAGACATAATGCTTTATAGTCTGTACTGTTGTTCAAACAAAATAATACTCTTTACTAGTAACCCATAAATTTCCCGGAAAACTTTTTATCTTTTCTCTTTCTGTTTCTTCGGAACCGAATCGAAAGACTGCTGTTGCCTCTGCAGTCTGCACAGCCATGTTCCATTAAATCTGATGAACACATCTATGTGGGCTCCAGTTATTGTGTTTTGCCATGCCAGAGACAGAGAGGCAAAGTACACGTAAATCAACAATAACATAAAGCAAAAATAATTAAGGTAACTTGGAGTTCTTACTTCTTACAAAAAGTGGAAACTTTCTTCTTTTCTCTGCTGCGATAATCTTCTTATTAATTTTTTTCTTAATCTGTATAGTTTTAGTTCATTCTTTTCAGCTTTCTTCCCTTATGTTTATTGAAAATTTCTTAAAATAACATAAATCATTATTAAAGGAAGATTTTATCTTTTGAAAATATGATAATTTATGTACATAAACATCATGATTGATCTAATTAGCATTAAAGAAAACTATTATAATAGAACCTGATAAAAGATTAAGAGAGTTTGCTCGATTCGTGATTAAGAAAAGTCTCCCAACACCCACTAATCCACCCCTCTGCAGACAATAACACGTTGTTATACGGTATCTCCAACCCTGTCAAGCGAAGCGATACATGTGTATAGCTGGGATGCAAGTGTGTTTTAGTATTAAAATAAAACTCAACAACTACTCAACCAACCTGATAGGTGCTATTACGTAATGAACTAGTTATTGCATACTTTTTATCCTCAACTAATAACCATTCATGTGTCAAGTTCAACTTTGCTTAACATATTATTGCCACCTTCCTTTACGACCTAATGCGGCATACATTACGCGCTATTGTTTATATAGGCAAAGTGGGAGAGAATTCTCCCTTTTCTTCTTCTTTTTCTCCACTGCTACATAAACTAACCACTCTCGTGGCACAAGTGACTTGTTTATGTTATGGAGCTTTCTGTTTTCAATATTGTAATTATCAACTGAAACCCTACGAGAGATGCATTTAGAAAGATTTTCCTTGTAATCTATGCCAAGTGCAACAGCTTAATTGACTCCATCGCACCGAACTTAAGTTTAATTGTCAAGAAAGATAGAAAATATTAGATGACACAAATGCATCCATGCTGCCTTCTGGCTTGTTTTGCCCATAAGCACTTAAACTTAAGAGAACTTATTACTTATTAGCATCTCCTATACTTTATATATTTGAAAAACTCGTGTAATCATCATGTATTGCATATTATTTTTAGTAGGCACATGTAATCAAGTGAAGATTAGTTTTATTTAGGGTCTTATTTAGGTAGGTATAATTAAGGAGACAATTTTTTTTTTTTTTTGAGAATTTGTATATATTGTTTCTTCTAGGCTCAATGGAAAGACATACCTTTTGGCCATCTCTAAATTTGCTTGTGACATACTATCAAAGTCTATTTAGGCCATCGATGTTTTTGCAACCATGGCTGGAAAAGGAAAAAGTGATGGGAGTGATAGAGAGGAAGATGATTTCGCTGTATCATATTACATCAGGTGATAATCCTGGAAGTTCGATAACATATATTCAATTAAAGGGTATATAGTATGATGAATGGGCTCGTTCTCTATAGATTGTGCTAAGACCGAGAAAGACATTTAGTTTATAGGAAAAACAATCAAGCAACTAGATTAGAAGTGTTCAGATCTTGAAGATTGATGGACTAATAATTAATTATTGGTCTCTTGGATTATGAATACCATTGAACCTTCACTTCATTAGACAATTTTGACACATTCAGTGGTGCAGGATCTTTAGAAAGAACATATAAAAATGCGTCTCAATAGCCAATGGACCACACATACAACAACTGAAAGTTGAACTTGTTGAGTGCAAACAAAGGGGATTGAATATAGTCACTTAACATGGAAAGTTAAAGAAGTTTTGAGAAGTTTTTGTTAATTACGAATAGATGTCAACGTGCAAGTGTGGTTTATGCAAGTGCAAACTCAAATCTACAGTGTAGAAGAAGCATAATGAGGAAAAAGTTTATTAATTTCTCATGAATTTTGACAAAGCCCTCTATGGAATAGTAAGATCCAATATACTTACTCAAGATCCTTTACCAAGTTTAAATAGAGTTTATTTAATCCTAGTGCAAAAGGAGCACGTGAGAACCATTGCTCGTAGGAAGGAGGAATGTGGTGAAGTGATGAGCTTTGTTGTACAAGCTAGATCAGGATCTTGATGGTGAGGTGAAGGAAAAGGTAAGAATACAATGTGCACCCATTGCAACCGTACAAGGCATGAACCTGATACTTTTTTTGAGATAATTGGATATCATAAATGGTGACGAGATCACCCTGGGGAACAGGACGAGGAACTAGACAGAACAAGGTAGGACAACAATTTATTACTTGTGGGAGCAGCAGACATGAAGGAGTCAAGGCTAATGCAGCTCAAGCCTGACATCAAGAGCAGTGAGTAATATTATGGTATCAGATGTTGACAAGACTACTATTATTGGGCTTAATAATGAGCAGTGGGAAGCATTAAGAAAATTTTTAAGTGCTGTGAAGATGGAAGCAAATGAGAAATTAATCCGTAAGTGTTCTTCCCAACAATGGGTAATTGACTCTGATGCTTCTCATCACATAAAAGGATGGCTGGAATGTTTGCATAATGTTTGAGATGTAATGGAATGTCTATAAGGCTCCTAAATAAGAAGCAAACTGTTGTCATAAAGGAGGGAACAGTGGTGCTTAGCAATCAATTGAAGTTACACAATGTTTTTCATGTGCCAAGTTTGACGTACAGTTTGATTTCCTTATCACAACTACTTGATGAATCAAACTATGTGGCTCGGTTCACTATCAATTTTTTTATTATATAGGACTACACTTCAAAGATGCTGATTGGTGCAGGTGAGCAACGAGAGGGGCTCTACTTCTTTCATGCGATGGTGACTGCAATAACTATGAAGACTTGTGGTGAGAGCTCCTTTGATAAGTGGCACAAGCAACTGGGACACCCATCATCTAAGGTTGTAGAGTTGATTCCTAAAGATGGTTCTAGTAGGAATAGTACTTTGTGGAATAAAGCATTTAAAGTTTGCCTTATAATGAAACAATCAAGAGATAGTTTTCTAGTTAGTAGTGAAAAAACTCTAGAAGTATTTCAATTGATTCATTGTCATTTGGGGGGGGGGCGCTTATTTAACCCCAGCTTTTTATGGTGCAAGATATTTCTTAACCATTATTGATGATTTTTTCTCCAGATAATATGGATTTATTTATTAATTGATAAGAAGGACGTGTCAATGAATTTATGTAATTTATTTGCTATAGTGGATTGTCAATTTAATAAACAAGTGAAAGTTATACATAGTGATAATGGTACGGAGTTTAGATGCATGAGTAATTATTTTCAAAAACATGGCATTGTACATGAAACATCTTGCAAAGGAACTAAACAACAAAATGGACTGTTAGAGCATAAACATAGCATATACTTAATGTAGCTCGAGCATTACGCTTTCAAGCCAACCTTCCTATAGAATTATGGGGGGAATGCATTTTGGCTACTTTATATTTGATTAAGTGAACACCCTTATTCGTCTTGATTGGTAAAACACGATATCAAATTTTACATTGTAAACTAGCCTCATTTATACATTTGCATATGTTTGGATGCATGTGCTATGTGCATAATCAAGATCACAAAGGACACAAATTTACAAGTTGTAGTCAAATACGCATTTTTGTGGGCTATCCTTATAATAAAAAGAGTTAGAGAGTGTATGACCAAGAGTTGGTGTATTCTTTGTTTCTAAGGACATAATGTTTTATGAGCGTGAGTTTCCTTACTTGACAAAAGATAACGATGGACCTAGTAATATAGAGGATTGGTGTGGTGTGGTGTGGATGAGGATGAAGATGTGGACGTGGATGTGGATGTTATGAGACAAAATCATTTGTCTTAGGAGAATGAGCAATCTGTACAAGTTAATGGAGATATTGTATTTGATGAAGTGTTGAATAGTAATGTGGTACGTGAGAATAATGATACTGAAGAAATCATGGATATTAGAAATTGCGAGAATAATGAAAGTAAGGGGGTGCAAAGCTATCGAGAATGAGGAGCCTTTAGCCTGTAGATATTGAAATAAAATGCCATCCGTTCATTTGCGAGATTTTGTGATAAATACTATTTGTAAATTGTTCCCCTCTATGAGTTCATCTACCCAATCGCACTCCTTAGGTATGCCCCACCCTATGGCATATTATATGAACTGTAATAATTTTTATATACAACACCAAAAAATTTTGGCAACTATTACTGCAGAAACTGAACGTCAAACTTTTGCCAAGGGTTTGAAAGATGAAAGGTGGAGGAATGCAATGCAATAAGAAATACAAGTATTGGAAAATAATATCACTTAGACCATAGAAACACTTCCTCCAAAGAAAAAGGCTATCAGTTGCTTATAGGTTTATAAAATTAAGTATAATTATGATGGATCAATTCAAAGGTTTAAAGCAAGGCTTGCGATTTTGGGAAACAATCAAGTTAAAGGGCTGGATTATAATGAAACTTTTACACTCATAGCCAAATTGGTGAATGTTCACACTTTCCTTGTAATTGTAGCAGTTAAAAATTGGGAACTTCATCAAATGGATGTCCATAATGCAATTTTACACAATGACCTTGAGGAAGAAGACTACATGAAGTTGCCTCCTAACTTTCGTTCTAAGGCAATTAGTAAAGTTTTTCGACTTCAAAAATCATTGTGTGAGTTAAAACAAGCTCCAAGATGCTAGTTTGCTAAGTTGGCTGGCACTTTGAAATGATATGATTTTCATCAATCATATTTAGACTACTCTCTTTTTACATTATAACGTGATAGTTTGCAACTCAATATGTTGGTCTATATTGATGATCTTATTATTTGGGGGAATGATGGTACTGTGATTCAGACTTTCTAAGCCTATATGAGTAAATGTTTTTATATAAAAGATCTTGGGGCTTTGAAATATTTTTTGGAAATTGAGATGGCTCAAAATCATACTGGTATTTTTCTGTGCCAATGAAAATATACATTGGACATTATTTTCAAAGTGGGTTTGTTAGGATCAAAACCTGGTGGCTTTCCTTTAGATCAGATGTTGGACCCCGATCTCTTAGTAGGATTTTTGATTTATGAAATAAAATTAAATGAGGAAATCGTGGTGATTTATGCAAGTACAAAGAAAAAGAATATGCCTGAAGTAGAATGATTGTGTTTGATGTTTTATTTGAGCCATACTAATAGGAGCCAATTGGCATAATATATTTGAAGATAATGCATGAAAAGAATGTTTTTGTATATGGATGTGTTGTGAGTGTTTTGAGTTAAAGGAAATTTTTAGTTTTAGATGACTTGACTTTGAATAAATGTGTATGAGCTATGAAATTGAGAGTAAAGTGAATGAGTTGATTGAAATGAAATTGAAAATGAAAAAATTGTTTTAAAAGGAATTGAAAAGCAAGAAATGGATAATGAAAGTGTTAAATGTTAAGGAATTGCAAGTTTGATTTTTTGGAGTTGAAAGATATAAGCCTTAAGAGTGATGATGCCATATGGGAAGTATGAATAGGATAGGTATGGAGAATGATGAGAAATTATGTATGCTATGAGTTTTTGAGTTGAGATTTGGGAGTTTGATGCATTCCAATTGGCAATTGAATGATCTAAGAGTGTTATTATATTTAAACAAGTGATTTTGGGATGATTATGGGTGTTTATGGTGTTAGGATAGAAGTTGGAAGCATTGGAGAGGCTTTGGAAGGGGTTTTGGGCCTTTTGACCAGGGCATGTCCATTAAACGGACATGGATGTCCATTCAACAGACCTTCTCGGGTGAATTTGGACCCCCTGTCTCGCCTAGGTCCGTTAAACAGACATGTAGGTCCGTTCAACGGACCTTCTCAGGTGAAAAGGGCTATTTTGCTAGCTTATGTCCGTTAGATGGACATGTGTATCCGTTAAACAGACATTCTCGGGTAAGCTTCAGTAAATCGAGTCTTTGACTCCCTTAGAGGCCAAATTTGTAGCACCCCACTCCCGTAAGACATATACCCGATGTTAGCTTCGAATTTTTTTTTATGTAATTAAGCATGATTAAAGTAAATTAAAGCATTAATAGATAAAATTAAGTTAGCATAAATTAAATATGATAGCATTAAT
>JANZLX010000004.1:10523487-10544586 GCA_025531955.1 Erythroxylum orinocense | reverse complement strand
TCTACAAATTTCATGAAGATCATTTCCTCAAAATCTGCCTAAATCAAAAAGTCAACTCTCTACTCCAAAAGGTCAAATTTTCTAATTTCTTCAAAATTTTACACTTTCACTTTTTTTTCTTGATTTTCAACTTCCATTTCAGTCATCTCAATCATCTCATTCACTTAAACTTTCATAACCAAAACTAAGCTTCAAAGTCATCAAAACCTGTCAATTCTTTTTCTCATCAGTTTCCTCAAGCATAAAAACTTCTATAACACAATTCAAATACAAAAACACTCATTGAATTTATTTTAATATTTCTAATTTCCACCGAAAGTTTGGGGTCCAACAAAAGTACTCTATTTAAATTATGGAGGCACTAGTCCTACAAATAACTAAAAGTAAAGCAATTTATCTATAAATGCCTCTATAATTTCTTCAAATGTATCCTTAACAACCATTACAATATACCTTTTAAATAATGAAGATGAATTTTATAACCTAAAATTCATCCTCATATATCCAAGCATTTCATATGGATATAAGAATGTTGTCTTTTCTTAGTGCTTAAGTGCAATAGGGATTTTAGAATAATTTAAGTACCCATTCAATAAGTATTAGAATATATGTCCTAAGAGTCTTTATAACATTTGATTAATGAAAGGTAGAGGAAATTTCATTTACAAATGGCATCATTTAGTCTCCAATAGCTTATGCACACTTCAATTAGTAACAGCTCTTGTTAGGATCAATTTGTTCTTCTTATTAGAAAAATTTTATTCCCCTTTTTTAGTAACCATTTGTACAGGAATTATCTAATAATTGTCAAAAATTAAATAAGTCATATCAATTTTCCCACTTTATCTTTAGATTTAATTTGTTTTGAGGTTGCAACATAGGTTTGTGGCCTTTTTCCTTCATAATTTATGGTTGCTTTAAGAATGAGTTGCTCATTTAATATCTAAAAGTTTCCATACCAATGCCTTACTATGCTCCTTAACCACCCTTAACAACTTATCTTTTTATTCATTATTTAACTCATCTGTAATAATAACTA
Organism: Erythroxylum orinocense; assembly: GCA_025531955.1. Taxonomy (NCBI): domain Eukaryota; kingdom Viridiplantae; phylum Streptophyta; class Magnoliopsida; order Malpighiales; family Erythroxylaceae; genus Erythroxylum; species Erythroxylum orinocense. The sequence continues at coordinate 10,543,547 of JANZLX010000004.1, read as the reverse complement.
ATAATTTTTATTTTTCGTATAAAATTACAAATTGAAAACGAAATGGAACTTGCTTTAAAACCATGACTAATGGTTCCTTTGTGGAATTTTTTTTTTGCTCGTTTGACCTACAATTCCATTTGCCTCTAAATAAGCTACTTACTCATATATCTATTCGTTCTTCCAATCAACTTCCTTTACTTTCATAATGTAGTACTTTAATGTATCTTCCCAAACAATTTCTAAATCTTTTAATTTTTGTAGCAACATGTTCGATAGGATAGATGAGCTTTCTTTATTCGGTATGACCATTAAAAGAGACTTCCTTCATTCTTTAACCTCTATCTCCTTTGTTCTTTGTTCTTCTTTCTCTTCTAGAATTGCAACTTTATTTGTGAAATTGATCTTTCTCTCCTCTTCACTTTGAGGCATCAATAAGTTCCAATAACATACTGTATCCAGCTCAGTATTCGTACGATCACATGATGTATTCTAAGGTCAAATTTGTATACATTATGGATTCTCCCATATATAATTTGGTGTTTGACATTGATGACTATAATGGTGACCCCCACAAATACCATAACATAATAAAGATATCGATTTTGTTTATGTGGTACTTGGAAGACTCCCCATATTTCTTGTTGACAATGCATTGGAAAGTTGCTCCATTTGAACCTCCAAGTTATAAATTGAAGAGGAGTGATTCTTTATTAGTTGATCTAATTTCGCTTCCTACCTCTTCTGGGTCTCTTTTAGACTTGTGAACTTGGAATTTAGCACGTGCATTAACTTATCCACCTTCAATTCTGATGAACTAAACTTGTCGTTCTGAAATCCCTGTAGGTGTTGAGTTCTCATTTGATTCCTTCCATTGTTATTCAAAGAATAATTTGGATACTTCTGCCCCCACAAATTATACAAGTTTAGAAACTCCCATTCACATTGTAACGCCTTCATTGGGTTATAAGAAAAGGTCTGTAGATTGCTCAATTGATCTTTGTGATTCTTGTGTTAATGTACCTAAATCACACAAGAAAAGTATTAAAGTCCTTAAATTAAAGGAATTCAAATCGTACAATATGCTAATTTAGTCCTTAAAAATGGTTCTAAAAAATTACTGATAAGTTTTATATTAAATGCTTTCAATTCCAAAATTATAACAAATCGTAAATTGTAGTACAAAATGTATGATTCCCGCAAGGACTAATTAAACACCTAACAAATTTAATAAAACTTTGTTTGAGGTACTAAAATATTGATTTAATTAAAATAAATTTACTAAAATTAAAATAATAAAAATGAAACAATTGGATAATTAAACAACCAATAAGAACAAAGTTAATCAAAGTTGGATACTTAGGAATTATTCTATCGTTGATTTGTCTCCACTTTATATTGTTGATTCAATTACTCTCTCTCGAGATCTAATCAAGTAATCCTAATTGAAATTTATAATAACATAATTACAACCTCTTGATTCATAAAACTACTCCTAACTATTCAATTAAAGTTAAAGTAATCCTAAGGATAATTATTTCATAATTAAGATCTCTTCAATTGTTTATTAATCTGATATTTGCAGGTTTACTAAGCTACCAACTCTCATTGTGCACCTTAAAAAAATATCTTGATTCACTCTCTTGATTTCTTACCAAGTATAAGCATAATAAATATCACAAAGCATTCATAGATTTATTGAATTTGACAAGAATATAGTTAACAAAGCTGATCAAGAAAATTTTCCTAATACGAATTTAGAAACTCATAATATTTTTAACATCCTAACAATCCCAATCAACATCCAAGACAATAAAATAGATTAAAAGAAAAGAAAGAAAATCTATTTGGAGTCTTGATATTGAATTTTGGAAATTTTGGAGCTTCATTTGATGTCTTCTCTTGATCTTCTTTGAATCTGATGAGTACTACCTTCTTTATGGTGTTTTTCTTTTCCTTAAATAGTTCTTGAGCCTTATAGGGTTTCTCCACTTACTTTTGTTCTAAACATAGGCTTAAAACGTTAAGAGTATTAAAAAAACTAGCGAGCTGAAAAAAGCTGAATTTGCTCTCTGTCACACCCCAACGATCATGGCCTACTTCCGTGCTTCCAGTTCCTCCATGATTGTGGCCTGCTTCTATGCTTTTAATTCTTCTCTTTTCTTCAATTTTTTATTTCCATTCGTTGACAAACACATCAAACACCCCTTAAAATATGAAATTAAGACCAAAATCTTACTCTAAACTATACGAACAATTAAAACGCATAAAAACGCTAACAATAACACACTTTTGAGTACTAAACACATGATTATTATCTAGGGAAACACTTAAAACACACTCAAACACCTAGAAAACATAAGTTATTCTACACTTATCAGAAATTTGCCTTTAGTGTGAAGCTTACCATTAATTGTCAACCATATAATAAAGGAGAGTCTTGGAGAGATTTCTTTGCTCCAAACAAGTTTATACCATGAAAATTTGGAAGCATTGGATCTAGAAATATTCTTATAAGATTTATTAATGAAAGAATATGATGAATGGCCTATTCAAATTCACTTGTCAATGTCTACAAAGTTATGATGAAAAGGAGTAGTGTGAAGTAATCTAATAATGATAATAATGATGTTAGTATTGAGATTGTAGGAATTATCACAAAAGACCTCTCTAACATTGGCAATTTTAGGAATCAATTTCGTTAAATTAGCATAATGAGTAGTATTAACAAGAGGACGTACGAAATTCCAATTATCATGCTAATTAAAGATATTAAGCATAGTCCAAGAAGAGTTGTTTTAGGAGGAGTTTACCAGAAGTTGTCAAATTTTAAGTAATATAAATGAAAATTTTTTAACTAAATAAATACTTTGTTCTATTGGATCCTCCATAACCTATTAGTGATTTGAATTTTATTGCTAAACTTGATCAAGAATATCCCTAAACCATGCTTATTCTTAGGCAAGCACATAATCTTCCATTTAACCTTTTTTTTGTTGGTTTCAATCTGTTTGACCAATGCATAACAAGGTGCTAAACAACCTTTCTATTGAATTTATCAAACTCTTTAGAAACACAAGGTGAGAAGACGAACAAACATGCAATGAATTTAATATTGCATGAATGTTAATTTGGTGAGAAGACGAACAAACATGCAATGAATTTAATATTGCATGAATGTTAATTTGGTTATCTTGTGAATGTTGCATGAAAATTAGAAGAATTTTGCATAAAAATGGGTGTGACGCTTAATTGCATGTCACAGACATTATTTCCAGTTAATTCCATGAAGACAAACACGTTAATTCCATACACACACACACACACACATGGTTTAAATGCAAACACACACGTTAATTCCTTACACACACACAAACGTTAATCCTATACACACACACAATTTAAATGCACACACTCACATTAATTCCAAACACACACACATGTTCACTCCACACACATACATGTTCATTTTTTCTGGCTACAACTTTCTCATCTCACCATGAAATCTTCACGATAATTCCATTCTCACAGCTATTCACAGACGGTCATACTCCATGCAACATGCATTAATACCTATGTTTAATCATTCACCTTAATTGCATGAAACACCAACTTTCATTCTCTCATTTTTCTAGCTGCTTACTCCATGACTCACTTCATCACCATGCATGCTTAACATTTCTTCTCATCCAGCCATGTTTCACTAGCTATGTCCACGATCATGCATCAGTCCACACCTAGAAATTGTCTTGAATATGTCATGATTGTGACATTTGAGTCACAACCGTGCATGTTATTTAAAAATGCACGGGCATGACATGTAAGTTACACCCATGACTTATATACAAAGGCGTGAAATGTAAGTCACACCCGTGACTTACATGCACAAGTATGACAAATAAGTCAAACCCATGACTTACCATGAAATGTTTTAATTTTTATTCGTAGGTTTAAGACGTGACAGCTGAAGATGTTCAAGCACGAAACCCTAGAAAAAAAGAGAGTTTAAGAAAAGGCAAGAGAGGTTGAAAAAAAATCATCTTTTTCTATTAATCGTTTCATTGGTTCACTCACACCAAGACACAGACAGGGGAGGTACAGCGAGATAGAGAAAAAGAAGATAAATAAAAGAGATAAATGGAGAAAGAAAAGAGAGTGAATCAGGAAGTAAAGCAAAACAACAAAGAGGTGGATGCTTGGGAGAGGTCGAAAGTGAGAGTTGGAGCTTAATCTCATTCATTCAACTTGAGTTAACATTCGTCTGGGGAAGAAGCTTAAGTAGAAGGTGAGAGCCAAAGATGGAAGCTTGACAGGGATTGGAGATCTCCACAACTCTTCATCCGTTAATTTATTTGCCTATTCTATTCCTCATTTGTTGCTTTATTTCTTTCATTTTACTGTTGTTATTAACTGACTTATACTCTTATTAGTTTCGCCGATTGTTATTTGTTTCTCTCAATAATCCATTTGGTATTCACTGTTTTATTATTGCTTTAATACTTTTGCTGACAGTAACATGCCATTAAAGTGTTTAATGATGATGGATGTGGTAACATTCGTGATGAGTTGACCTCTTTTCTTAAAAATTAATGTAACACCCCAATCCCTCCCGACACACGCACGTGTGTCGTACGGTCTGCATATCCTAGACAGAAGTGGCCTATTAACTATCTCACCTTCACTTTACTACATGGCATCATAAGTAAAAGCAAAAAAACACATTATCTAAAGTCCAAATATTTCCTCATTTCATATCATAAACCATAATTTACAATGTAACATTAGATCCATCATTCATACGTATACATTGTCAACCTATCAAAGTTCACAGATCAGTTTACAAAGTACACTACATAAATGAGGAAATAAACCAAAAACTAAAAACTAATCTTCTGTCCCCAGCTGACCGACCTTTGAGCCATAGCGTGTACCAAAATGCAATCTTAGTAGCTAAGTCGTCACTGTATCTTAAACCTGAAATTGTCAACGTTACAATTTTGATGAGTTTTGCGAACTCAGCAGAGTAATCATCCTTGATGGTTCACTCTTGTTAAACAACACACAACAAATCATGTTATCATGTAATTCACATCAACTTGAGTTTTGTCAGGTAATATCACATAGCACTTGATCACATTTATCATATTTCAAAAACAAAATTCAAACATTTCATCATTTCAGTACAATTTTACAGAACATACACATTAAAAAATTATCACATATTTCATACACAAAGTTCTCAAAATATTGCAATCATTCAATTTATTTAGATCATATATGTATGCAATGTTATGAAACTCGATTTCTTTCATTTCATTATTGCGACTGAGTGCCTTTTTCACTGGCTCGTATCCGTTATGGATATTGGGCTCTTTCATATTGTCTGATATCTGTTGGGGATACAGGGCTCTTTGTACACAATGAGCTTTAGGCTCTAATCATGAATGTCTGAGTTTTAAGCTCTTTTTCACTGGCGACATCGGTCATAACTACCTTTATATGTCATGCATTGGAATGAAATGCATTCATCAATTTCGGTCATCACATTTGATCAATTACATTTGCATTCATGTTCTTGTTCACAATAATCATCAGACAAGGTCCAGTATGAACATTCAAGTTGAGAACAATGTAGTCAATCACATTCACGTAGCACTTCCAATGTTTTAATCATGCATCAAAACTCCTCAGACAATTCATGTCCAAAATTTAGAATACAATAAGTACATATCAAATTCAATTAGTCATTCTCATTCACATACGAGTAGCACTTCCAATGATGTTTACATGCATCGCACGCCTCGGACAATTATTGTCCGGAATTCAGTACACATTCATCAACATCAAATTTAGTTCAGTAGTAAACAAAACAAGTTAAGGTGAGACCCACTTAGGTTACTCATAATTGCTTCCTTTTGCTTATTGCCTTGATGTCCTGGCAATGTCTAGAAGTGGTGGTACTCCAAACATGTCAAAATTCATACACTCATCAATCATTCCAGCTTTTTCTCAAAACCCACTTTCTGGTCAACTTTGCATAATCAATATGACAAGGAAGATGGTGTATTTTGGTAAAACTTTCTTCTATACAATTGTTCCCTTGTGCCTTAAGTTTCTCATGACACAAGATTATACAATTTGGTTCATTATTCTATGAGTTATGCTCAAAATACTACAGACTGAATACATTTGAAATTTTGGCTAGTGTATGATCATGCATTCATGTTGTACAACCCATATCTCTCAATTCCAATATCCAAAAATTACAAAATTTAGACCAATTGAAAATTAAGAGAATAAGCTACAACTTTTGTGAAGACACCATTGTCTTATTTGGCCTATATCAATACAGTTTATTTAATAACAACAGGACATGATTTTTGTCCCTGGTAGTGTTACAGCCTAAGTCAAGACTCAATTTCATGCCAAAGTTTGAAATTCTTAAAAACAGAATTAAAACTTTACTTCTTCAAGAAAGTTGTAGACATATGTCTCAAGTTTAATCTAAATTAAGTATCAACTCGTTTAGAAATCTATAGGTCAAGATATAATCAAAATATTGAAGCATGTTCAATGAAAATATTTCAGTTCATAATAGTCCAGCAAACTTCCTCACTTTCATCCAATCCATTAATAAAATCTTTCCCAAACGAATCCAAATGGCTCCAAAGTTTAAAGAAGAGGAAGAACAATGTGTTAGAAATCTATTGATTCAAGTTTCAAGTCATTTAGAGGTTGGATGAAAAAGTTATGGCTAAAAGACTCAAAGTTGTTCAGTAAAAATACTCTAGTTCATATTCAGACTTCAAAAAAAAGAAAACAAAATCATACACTCAACTATCACCTTCTTCTTCCTCTCTTCCACTTACCCCATCATCTCTAATGTATACTCTCCCATTTATATCTTCATTTCAACTCCCATTTCAATTCAACTTATTCTAAACTAGCTCATAATTCAAGATTAAATTCAAACATATAAAAACCGATACATACACATATTTCAATATTTTCAACTTTCTCTCACTACTGTAATTTTGTTTCCAACAATAACAATCCACAAACCAAAATAGAACCTATAGCCATATGGTTCTACACCACATTTTTTGTTATGGTCTACTTCACTAAGTTCCTCATTAAACTCCATACAATCGGTATTACACTTCTTGCACATTATTATCAACTCTTCATTAACACCGAAACTACTCAACTTTCACAATTCATGCTTGAACCCATTTTCAACAATTAAAACATCATCAGAATTAGTTACAGTATCCAGAAAACTAAAACCACCACTTACTTGATTCAACTATCCTTCCCAACAATAAGAGTAAATCAATAACACAGAAATTGCACTGCTGATTTTTTGATAGATGAGTAAGGAAAACAATTTTCGTAAACCATATTCTTTTGGTGAAGAAAACAATGAGAGAAAGAAAGAAAGCTACAGACATTTTCCTTCTCAAAATCACTTGTTACATGTCCTCTTGCATGCAATACATGTGTCACTTATTTGTGCTGCTACATTTCACAATGCTATTGGTCTATTTGTCTCTTATTTCAATCTTTTTCCTAGTCCAAAATACCTTAAATTTTTGAAAATTTCCTAAATTTTACCATAAATTTCAAAATAATAATTATTTTCACCAAATAAATTTTAATACAAATAATCCATGATTTGCATCTCAATCGCATTTATAAATCAATTAGACTCGGAAAATGTCAATAAATGCATGTGCAATTATTTTAATGTGCCACAAATAAATATTCACATGTTATGCCATATAATGCATGAAATGCACTTTTAATTTCTCTGCATACTCTCATATACACTATTATAGAGTTTTAGACCCTAACATAAGATAATGGGATGTTACAATTAATGTAGCTATTTAGTTGAATATGTATGATTGGGTTACGGATCTATTGTCTTATTTATTGTTGTGGTTTCTGAACTGAATCTATGTAATAGAATGACCAAACTTTGCATCATTTTAGTGTTAAATGAAGATTTAGGACATAAAGTTTAACATGGATTGAGAAACTATAGACACTTAGGTTAAGAACGAGAAACATATTAACTTAAGCGGTAATTGATAGTCGAGTTTTCATAATTAATTCAGATAATAACTTGTTGAATATGAAAATTAGACTAGTTTATTATTTGAATCGATTTAGACCCTAACTATTAATTTCAAGTTTTAACACATGATCTAAAGTCTGGTCAATACATATCTGATTTGTTGACTTCAATCGAATTCGTAAATTGAAGTCAAGCCAAAGATACCAGTCATAACTGAACCAAGTAGTAACATCCCGCAAATAATAAACCATGTCACGGGAAGCTCATAGCATTAACTGTGGAATTGCTTGGTGGCGAACTATTTTAAATTCTTTCCAAAATGACGAGTCTGAAATGTTTTACATTAGAATCAAGTCCCCTATGATCCACTCTCGGGCCTGAAATGGAAGAATCTGAAAAGCTTAACAGCAAAATGAAAAGTGGCATGAGCCTCTCACGGGTAATTTTGACTGAGCTTTCATTTAATCTGATTAAGATTTACAACATATCAACATTAGAGATAATTCCTATATTGATTCACTATTCATACCTTATACAACATCAGTTGCAGATTAGATACGTCAGGTGAAAATGGTAATAGGTTGGAGATGACCAGAATATCATCTAGGGAAGAGAAACACCTACTTCGAGAGTACGATAGTACGGTCTGTTTGGCAATTCCAACCCTAGGTAGGAATGTCGCAATCCTCTTTAAGCCCCCTACCTCATATGTTTGACAGGTTTTGTTGACTGATTATAAATAACAATTAATTCCATGAATGAAAAGTAGCCAAAGAAAGGAACAACTCAAAATGAATCCCAGAACCCGGCATTAAAATGCAGCGTTGACTAGACAGAGAAACTACACAAAATCAAAGGTTCATCTATTCCGTCTCTCCTTCACCTCCACGCCTCCTTCTTAGTCAACAAGTCAAACCTAAAAGAGTCCTCAAAAGTCAAAACAGTGTATCACACGCCCATCCACGATCTCTCTCTCTCTGCATCTATTTCTGCTTGTGTCGAAGTCAGAAACTGCATATCTATCCAACCATCTAATTAAAGTCAGCTGCTCCCATCCGTTGTTAGGATCAAGTTCTGAAATGCCCCTCCTCGATATCCATCTTTCTCCTAACCCCTACGTGGACTACATAACGTATCTCATCTCACCCCTGCTCCCCTGCCTCAATCAGTTTCATCCTCTTGCAGCCCAGCCTAGCCTGCCCTACCCTAGCCTAGCTTAGTCTAACTCTGCTCCGAAATCCCACAAGTGTATAGTCGTGTCACATGAAGCTATTGCCACGTGTCTCTCGTTGGCAACAAGAGTGTTAACTTCTCCTACTATCTCCCGGAAATTGTATAATAGCTCTCCTCCTTGCTCTATCTCCCACACCCTCATCAGCCCCCCGGAGCACATTAGCGCGTACCCTCCATTTATGCAACCCATCACATTTTCTCTCTCGACCGTTACGTTAAACCTACACACCTCCTCTCTTGTCCCTACCCTGCGTACCCTAGCCGTTCCCCTGCTGTCCACCATAACGTACGCCTCGTTCCACACGCCAAACGAGCTCACCATCATCGGTCTCCTAAATTCTTCTTCATCTAAAATCAACCCTTGGTTCCTCAAATCAAACACCATGTTCATCGAACTCGTACACGCCACCGCCGATTCTTCACTTGTCATCCTGACTCGGCCAACAAACTCAGCGAATTCCGTCAATAAATGCCATCCCATAACTGTTTCCGGGTCAGTCAACGATCTTCCAACAAAAGTCAACTCCTCAGTGTTCCCATCCCAAATATGAAAAGCTCGGCCAGGTACACCGGCGTAGAGACCCACCCACCACCGTCGACAGCCGGTGAAGTCCACCAATGAGCCATCATTAACCACGTCACCGAAATGAGCCCTTCGAGGTTGGGCATTCCCATCTAACATCGCCACATGGATATCGCCGTCTAAGCTGGCAAATACTAACTTCGCATCGATGAAAACAATGCCTGAGACGGCACTCGAGAAACGGCCTAATCGATCACGATGTTGTGGACGGAGAGTGCGAACGTGGAGGCGCGAACTGAGGTGGAAGAGACGCACAACACCGTCGGCGAACCCACAAGCGAGGTAATGGTCGGAAAGTGCGAAGCAGCGGCAGATGAGGGCATCTGCGTCATCTATGTTGGAGAGGTCGAAGTGAAGAGTGAAATGAGAGGACCGACGAGTACGAAAGTTTCGGGCGGTTTGGTGGCGGAAGATGAACTCGTCGCGCCACGTGGAGTGGAGGAGCTGGGTGCGGCCCCAGATACGGTGGGTTAGGCGGTGCCAGAGTAGGTCGGAGCGTGAGACTGCGCGCCACGTAGAGCAGACCTGGAAGACCAAGATTATAAGAAATGAATTTCCCGTTAGAATTGGGAGATGAGGAAAACACGGCCATGCATGCACGTAACACCCCATGAAATTATTATTGGTGGACTACCTTTTCTATTTTTGAAAGCCAATTCTATTCGAATCTTTTAATTATTCTAGCTATTTGTTAAGTAGTTCTTCAAGTTTCCCAGGTTCTAATTCTCCTTTTCTCCATCACCAATATATTTTATTGAAAATCTTGTGGAAGTGCATTATATAAGATCGAATTAGTCTGTTGTTGCACCATAAAAGGGAGGGAGGAAACCTATATTAATTTATGCGCGTGCTCCCGGCCTTTCCAGTTTATACTTTTTATTATTTCTAAAAGCGGGTGAAAACTACATTAAAAAAAAAAAGTAAATAAGACAGGAATATGGCAAGAACTAAAAAGACAAATACCTAGAAATCATGCAACTATGAACATTATTCTCAGTTCAGCAACAGCAAGCGAATTAGTAATTCATGATCATTGGGATACGAAGAATCCAAAATAACATTTCACCGACTCCCATTTAAATAAAGTCAGTTGCCTAAAGATATAGGCATGATCATTGGGATACGAAGAATCCAAAATAACATTTCACCTACTCCCATTTAAATAAAGTCAGTTGCCTAAAGATATAGGGTGGAGTTTAAAACGCTTGCAGGGTGCATGCGCGTTCGTTCTAGCTTCAATTTCGGAGAAGGAGGGAGGAACTCGAACGTAGTGCCAAAATTTTTATATATCTAAATATCGATGGCAGGAAACAAGAGAGACTCGGGAGCAGATAGCGGACCGGTAGCAGTGTAGAAGTGTGCGAGGACAGTCAAGAGAGACACATGTTATTACTTTGCACATGTCAGATAACAATATTTCAATCAGTCTGGCAGAGAAAGGACAAAAAGAAATCAACGTAGAATCGACTTGTCTTACAGTTTAGACAACGACTGCTACAAAACTCTGTCATCACACATCCCATTAACGAGGGCACTGTCAGCTTCCAAGCGTTGCCCTGTTAGTCTTCTATTTTATTTTATTGCCCTTACCAATAGTTAAATACCTTCTCAACTGCTGCTTTATAGTTTTTAGTGCTGATTTTTTAATTACAAAAATTAAAGATCATCCTTTCCGACTGTGATCGGACTGTTGACGTTCTTAACATAGAAAAATTATGTCTGCACATTTTCTTTTCAAACAACACACAATCACCAACCCATATTACAAAGCATGACTCTGAGTACGATCCTCATTTTCCTATAAATTCATAGACAACCTGTAAACCTATGGTGTTTCTAAAGAGGATTTATATATATATATATATATATACACATAAACATATAGATATTGATCAGTAACACAGTACAAATTAAGGAAACGAACTCCTCTTGAGTACATTGGGTCAAGGTCTTGAGGATATTAATTAAAGTTCAAATAAAATGGAAATTACTTTTGTAAGTTAAACAAGGAAGGGAGTTAGAACAAAGAAAAAGACAATAGCTGTGGTCCATACAACAATTTATTTCATATGATATGGATTACGGAACATATATACACAAAAATGCGTAAACATAGGATTGCAACAAGAAGCGTTTTTTCCCGTATATTTCTCTTTCATTTCCGAGAAAGTGTTGGCCAAATACCTGTCTCGTGGAAAGAAGTGATTATATATCTTCTCGAACTTGGCCTTTTCTGCTATTTCTTTGACTCCCTTCTTTGTTTTCACTTGGAATATATTCCTAGGCTAGCTAATTGTACTCGGCTTTTATATCACTTCCATTTAGTACTATTTTAAGATTAATAAACATTTAATTCTATCATACAAGTAAAGAACAATGTATTATAATACTCGCCACATGTATATCAAAAGAGTACAAACAAATAGGATCAGTTAAAGGCCAGAATAAAAAGAAAGGGGTAACAAAGAAGAAAAACATTAAAAAAAACAAGTCACCGATCGAGTAGTGTCTGTCTACTTTAAGGTGAGAAAGGATAAAAACCTGATTGTTATCTGAATCTGAAGTGGCGAGGAGAGATCCGTGTGCTTCTAGGCACGAGCATAAGTTGTTGGATTTGACTGATGTACCTAAGATATTCAATTAAAGATGGACATCTTTTAAACTTCCTCAACCCAAGAAGTTTTAAATTATTACTTCTGTTTTATTGCCATTTGCTGTTGAGGCTTATTGACTGGACATTATCGAAGGACTACATCCCCAAGAATTACAAGCACTGGCTCATATCTCTTAACTGTACCTCACCTTCCTACAGTCAATCCATCTTATGATTCCTTCTCGTTACATAGTCTTTTTGGGTTGTTTCTCCATTAAAATTTAGATCCCAACCATTTTTACTGCTTAATTTCCAAGGACAAGGTCCATAATCATAGCTTGATGAAACATTTTTTTTACATAATTGGCTGGTAACATGAATCTGGTTTGACCTGGTTCTGCCACCGCTATTCAAACTCTACGTTTCAGGAACTAATGGTTTGCCTGTGTCCTATTTAGTTTTTCTCTAGGGCTTTGCCCTCATTTCTCGTCCAAAAAAAAAACAGTTACTTATGAGATTGCTTGCATTATTTCGTATCTCAGTAACACAAAAATATGACCACACATTGCCAGAATAGAGGTTTTGAAAGTAAGAAACCATAAACCGAGAGAATTAAAAGGGATAATTACTGAACAAAGATCAAACGAATCAAAACAAAAAGGCTGTGACTCTTCGTGTATTAAAGGGAAGGAAAAAAGTAAGAACTCCTAAATATTATTCTTTGCGGTCAGGCAGTTCATGTATATGCGGGGAGGGCAAGCAACAAGGATATGATATGAACCTTTCTTCGTAAGTCATGCTTCGTAGCTCCAAACCGTTGCAGTAAAATGATGTCTCTATCGACATAAAGTTTTTATTTAAGAAAGAAAAAGTTGTCTACAATCCACAGATTTTTTGGGCAGGTCACTCATTGATGTGAAAGCTCAGACAAGAAGGGAGAGAGGAGTTAATTTCTCCAACTTGGAAAAGATCATAGAAAGAAAGAAAAATGGAAAATTCAAAACAAAACAAATATGCTAGCTTAGCTCAAGAGGGTCCAAAATTTTGACGTTAATGGTGGTGAAAAGGATATGATAGTTTCACAAATTGCCAAAATGAAACTAAGTCATCCGTATGGGGCATAAATTCTGTTACAAATGGACCCATCAAAAAAGCACTTCCATCCATAGGCGTCTTTTTAATCCTTGGATGAGATTGCTTACATTCATCAACGCCATTACAGTTGGTCAGTTTCGCTTCCAGCTGATTGGAAAAACCAAACAAAGTCGCAGATTACTATGTCTGAGAATTGGCGTTCAACGTTCTGCATTATTAAAATCATCTAACTCCTATCGGCACGGTCCAAAACTACACTTTAACTAGACCAAAATTTTGTATTATTGGATGCTGATAACAGGTCATTCTATTTTATTGACCATTTTATCATATCTCTGCCTAGCAAGTTGACACACAAATCTAACACCACCTTCATCTCCAACAAACAGAATCTCAGTGACTAATAGTAATTACTAAACACAGGATTTGATATTTACGTGAACAACCATGGCTCCTAATTCTCATTATCTAAGAGCACTTACCTGAAATACATTGGCAAGTGCCTGCGCGGCTGCTAGGCGGCCAGCGAACCGGGCAGCTTCAATGGCTACTTGGGTAGCAAGAGCCTCAACAAAAGGTTCAGGCCATACATCGTTAATGGGTGTAAGTGGACGAATCCTAGATGGCCCAGCTTCATAGTCACCACCTCTTCTTACAACGTAATGAGCACTGCTGCCATTTCCACGGCCATTGCCGCTGCTGGACGATGATGATGAAGTCGACATTAAATAAATAAAAGACAAAGTATATAAAGACGTGAAGCTGTAAAGGAAAGAAAGAAAAGAAAAGAACGAGATCTGGCCTGCAAAGAAACAAGGACAAAAAGGTGTAGATAAAGACCCAAAGTGGGGTCTGAGAAAAGTTCAGATAAATTTTAACCATTTAATTATATAAGTCTTATATAGTATCTGTATAAATAAAGGTAAAATTTTTATAAATAAATAGCTAAGATTTATATAACAAAATAAAATATTATAAAATTAGATAAAAAATATTTTCCATTCCAAATAAGGTGTTTGGGAATCTACATGAATTTAAGTATTACATTTAATTGGAAGGATAAAAATTATTAAGAAATGGTCATGTCACTTTATTATCAGCGTGGTATTACGAGTAATAAATATACGTATATGTACACAAATACATAAGTGTATAAATATGTGTGTGTATACTTATGAGATGGGGATTAAGGGGGGCCCCAGTCCTGCAAAGACGGCGGGAGGTAGGGTTGAGTTGGGAGGTTCATGTGAATTGTGATGGACTCGTTGTCTTTACGCTTTGCCACGATTTTTTCAGGTGCTTACAAGTACACCAATCTTTGGACTGGCTTCTTTTCAATCCGTACCAAAGTTGTGAACGCTGCACCGAATATTGAATTGAATTTTAGCACCGTATATTGGTTAATATTAGATATCATTTGAATAATTTTTTAATTTTATGAAATAATATTTAAATTTTTTAGAAATTATAAAATATTATATTGTTATATGGTACTGCTGCACTGTATGTTTTATAAATTTACGTTAATTCTATTATTAAAAATCACAATAATAAATGATAACCACAATTAATATGAAATAACAATAATTTTAAGATATTTCATAGATATATAATAATTACAATTAATATAAAAAAGACAATTATCATCTTAAAATATAAAATTAAGAATAATATAAATTATTTAAAATATTACAATTTCATCATATAATAAATAATAATTACATCAAAACAACTAATAAAAGAATAATAAATATCCTTAACTCTCAAACTATTATAATTTACAACAAAAGTTCGTGACGAGGAACCAATCAAGTAGAAGTTAAATCTATAACAAAAACATTTACAATTATATTACATATATAAAATTTAACATATACATCAAATATAAATAAAATTAAAAGAGTAGAAAAAAACAAAAACTTAGAACTTTATTTGGTACAAAATTCTCATCATTGAGAGGAGTCTCATTATCACCATCATTCAAATTCAGTGTACTAAATAACATGTTAATACTTTTCTAACCAAGATTGTCTTCCAAGTTATTCACATTTATCAAATCCGATTCCTCAGAAACCCAATCTGCCAAAAGATCGATATTATCAATAGAAATTGAATTTGTTGAACTACTTGTGCTATTAAGATTCCTAGTAAACAATAATTTTTATTTATAAGAAAATTATAAAAATTAATGACAATATACCTTTTTCGAAGCTTTAAATTGTAACAAATAAATACCAAGTCATTCAATCTCTTTTGTTCCAATTTATTCCTTTTCTTAGAATGGATGAATTCAAATGTACTTCAGTTCCATTCACAGCCTGTTGTACTCACACATAGCAATCAACAATCCAAAATCCCCACCACACTACTTATAAAGCTCCATCTGTGAGCTCAAGAGATCTTGCATTATTTCATGGACAACAATTGTTGTAATGGTGAATAACATTCTTCTACTAACTTTAACTTTCTTTGTAAAATCTTATCTGAAATATACACTAGGATTTAAAAACGCTCCAGCTACAAATAACAGAGAAGAAAGTTGTTTTTTCCATCTCCATTAATGATTGCAAGTTACGTTGTGTACAAAAAAGGCTTATGTTTCAGATTGACCTTGATTTCTTCTTTGGCCTTTCCTATAACATTAAAAAAAAATTTCATTGTTGCCTTTGCTTCACTATCAGCTAAGCGAAGCACTCTCACCAAAGAATGAAGTGATAAGAAATTTGATGCAAATCTTGTCACAACAGGACAATATAAATTCCTACCATTGGTAAATTCCTTTCTTATTAAATTCAACACTCATGCATGATGATAAATAAACTTGGTCATCGTTTTAGCTTTCTACATAGTCTCATCAATAATACGAAGATAGCTAGGATCTCTTATGTTTTCTAGCATTAGGTCAATGCAATAAGCAGCATAAGGAGTCCAAAAAATGAATTATACTTATTCTATAACCTTCTTACTGCTGTTTTATAAGTATAATCATTGTCAGTAATGAACTGAACAATGTTTCCTGACCCTACTTTATTCACAACTTCGTCAAATATCTGAAAAAAGATATTAGTATTTCTAGTAAGGTCAAACGCATTAATAAACTTAAAAAACATTGAGTCATTTGCAAAATAAACCAAAAAATTAATAATAAGCTCTTATCTCCTATTTGTTCAACCATCACACATGTTTGAACACCCAAAAGTACACAATTCACTCTTCTTGCTGCCAAATAATTTTTAATTTCAAAAACTGAACAACTCAAAAGTTTACCTCTTACATCATCAATCGAAGGAGCTTTGTATCCTGAACCGTAAGAGGCTATTGCATCCATCATAGGTTGATAATAATAAGACTGAGAAGCATTGAATGATGAACTTGTATCATACTACCATCTAGCTACTGCCATATCGACACCGTGAGCCACATCTCTTAAATGTATTGCACTACGAATTGAAGATTGGGCTCTAGGAGTTGTTCATGGTGCAAAAGAAGTAGTCACTTGCCTTATTCTTTTCCTTACATCAGGTATAGGTATAACATCCACTTCTTCCTGAGTTTGGGATAGAACACTACCACTACCACCTTCAACATTTTCACAATCAACATGAAAAGCAGCAAACGAACTTTCATTACCAATTTCAAAATTCAACCTTTCTCTTCTATCTTTCTCATGTTGATATTTTTCAAGCAATGTTTTCATTTGTCACTTCACATCATGACTTAATTTTTTACAGAATTCTACATCTCCTTTAATCCCAGTTAAATGCTTCTTCAATCGGGTGATTCCTTTATTTTTCAAATGCTTGATACAAACAAGCAAATTGTATGATTCTTCATACCTAGGACTAATGAATCACGAGCCTAAGCTGGATCATTAAATCTTCCTAAAGCAGTTTGATTAGGAGTACTTGAATTTCCTTCTATTTATCTGTAAAAATAAATGAAGATATTAGTTTTGTAAGAAATTAATCCTTTAGTAGTTTCATTAACCAAAATTAGCAGTGTTAAGTTCTTCATGAGGCAGTGCAACATAAATAATGTATTTATATTTTTCCTAAAGAAGTAAAGATTCATGAAACTAGAGTAAATTTCAGAAATAGAGAGACTTTCCTATTGGAGAGTAGTAAATTCATGCTAAATTTAAAATTGACGTACATTGTTATGCTTTGTAGTCTTGAAAGTTCAAAGATTAAAGATGATGTCTCAATGAATCCAAAAATTCAGGTCATGACTTAAACGTCCTTAACTTCACTTAATATGTTCATCTTTATTCCTTTTTTTTCTTAGGAATATGATTATTTCCATCGACATATCTTTATAAATCCTTTCCTTTAATAAATACCTTGAAATGGAATGCATAAGCTGAGTAATTTTTTTCATTAAGATGAACTAAAAACACTTTCCCACTTATCCAAAGACATAATGCCAAGGTACTATAGATGAGATAAAACGGAATAATAAGAAAATAAGATTTTGAATATGCAAAGACCATGAGATGGACTAATTTTAAGATAAATAAAGGTGAATATGCAAGGACTTGATGAAATGGACTAATTTGGGATAATGACAAATTAGAGATGTAGATTTTACCTTTTTTTGCTAATTTACTATACAATAATTACATTTACAAAACGTCCTCTTCGACTCTTTCATAAGACCACAACTGAATTATTATTATACTTAATAATTATTTACCCAATATCCAAATACCATTACAATAATTTTAAGACTATGCCCATTAATTATTTACTATAAAATCTTTACATTATCAGTTTTAAAGTTTTAATTTAAGTTCAAACTTTCTAACTTTTAATCCATGCATGCCGTGCATTTCAATGATAAAAACATTTAAGATAAATCTCACATAAACCAAACCACAACCAATAAGCTAAACTCATTTCATTCAACTCCAATCTAGTATCCAACCAACGCAAATCAAAAATCTAATTCACAATTTCATTCTAACTTCTAACCCATTCACAATCACAAATGCAATTAAGCAAAAAAATTTATTAAAAAGAGAAAACACACCCAAACAATTTTACAATCAATTTCTAGGTCGATTTAGGTTTTAGATCTAGTATTATTCCAAATCTAGCAGTTACGGATGTGTGAAGGACAGGAGGAGAGTAGCCGATGACAGTGGCGTGGAGGAGTTTCAGTGGTCGTGTGGAGGAGGTTTAGTGGTCGCGTGGTGGTACTCGTGGAGGAGGGTTGAAATCTGATAGAGGGGGGCTCAATAGTGGAGAGTTTGCATGGTTGCGGGTTCACATGGTGGCAGCTTCGCATGGTAGAGGAAGATGACAATGTTGTGGTGCGGTGGTTCGTGGTTGTCTTGTCGCTGGAGAGGGAGAAGCATCGTCGGAGACGGAGAGGGGAATGAGAGAGAGAGAATGGAGAAGAGAGTGTGAGATAGTGAGAGAGATTGGAGGTGAGTTTGAGATAGAGAGAAAGAGAGAAAAAAACAACGTAGCAGAGAGTGTGCAGATGGGTCGAGGGTGGGGGGTTTGGGTAATTTTTTAATTTTGGCTAAATAGTCGATCATTTTTTTAAAACTTACGGTACCGACCGTCAGTATCAATAGCTTCGATACCATTCCGTTTTCCATTTCATACGTTACTAGCCGATACAGAAAGATATTTTAAACACCTATCTGTACTCATTTTTCAAAAAGGGGTAGCATTTTTTTTCATAATTATAAGATTTAACATGATTAGAGTTGTTCTCAGGTAGTGTAACTTGGTTTCCTATTTTATTTTTACCCTATTACACAAGCAATAAGTAACAACTTTTGTTGATGGCTAGTTGTTACTGCGGGCATTGTGTAGGCATCAAGTGTCTAGATTTTTTTCTTTATTTTCAATGATTGTAGATACCTTTATCATTTGAGGGAATGATAAACAAGTAAATACAATATGGATGAAGGAGATACATGGTTTTGTAAAGTGTTAAAGGCCCATCTCTTGACTTACATAGTCATGTGGATTAACCATGTAAGTCTTTTAAATGTGTAAAAAGTGAAGACATATACGATCCTGTAAAGGTATATAGCCATATATGGAGACTGTGTTACTCTCTATGACTGTGTATAACTATGAGTTAGGCAGTGTTAAAGATACACTATCACTTGCAGTTGTACACAGTCATAAAGAGTTACACAAACGTCGTGTAAGTGACCGTGCACAGTGAAAAAAAAACCTATTTCGTGATATAAACGAGAAAAATATGAAAGTTTTTATAGAAGGGTGCATTTATAACGTCCAAAAGTGAGAAAAAATAGAGTGGGGGTAAATAGTGTTATATTCTCATGCTCGTTTAATTGTTTTTGAGATTGAATTGAGTGTTTGTTGATTATGGCATCAACTTTGGTTTTGTTGGATCGGAAAAAGAAAGCATGCTTAGTTTGGAGAAACGATAGATTTTAAAACTTTTTAAGAAATCATTTTGCAGCGGAAGCAATATATCCAAATCAACATGCTAATCCATACATGATATGGTAT
>JANZLX010000004.1:10511738-10523387 GCA_025531955.1 Erythroxylum orinocense | reverse complement strand
TTAATAATAAATATTTTCATTACAAAACTGTAACTGAAGAAGATAAAGTTACATGTAAATACACTTGCTTTCCAGGGAACTATATAACTCCAACAGGTTTCAGTCCTAAAACTTTGTGAGACAACTTGTTATTGTGGGGTGAGAGGTCGACCTTTTGTAAATTCTTATTGGGTTTAGTGGATTTGCTTGTGAGTTTGACCTGTAATTTTTTGCATCTACATTGGAGGATTTTTTAACATAAATCTTGGTGTTTGTTTCATCGTTAAGTTTCTTGTTCCCATATTTTTTTGCTAGTGCAATTTGAAGAATTCTTTCTTATCATTGATATTTGGTTGATATTTTAGATAGTTGTGTTATTGTCTCCCAACAAATGGTATCAGAGTCATTGTAATGGAACTTGGGAATAGCTATATGGTCAAGTTAAGGTTATCAAATTACTCGATTTAGAGGCCCGTGATGGAGGGCCTTTTGTGTTGCAATGATCTCTTTGATCCTACTGATGTGGACAAAGGTATAAAGGATAATGTTCCTTCAACGCTTGAAAAGATGTCAAGTAGAGAATGAGAAAAGATGAGGTCAAAAATTCTGGGCACTATTAGACAATAGATTGATATTAGCATATTCAATCATGTGTTTCAAGAAATAAATCCTTTTAAGCTATCATAGAAGCTAGAAGGTTTGTATGAAAGGAACACTACTCATAACAAGGATTTTTTTTTATTAATATGCTTATGAACTTGAAGTTGAATGCAGGGAAATTAGTGATAGAGCATCTAAGTGATTTCTAGGAAATAATCAACAAGCTTACTATAATGAAGATCATTCTCAATGATGAGCGTCAAGCCTTGTTCCAATTAAGTTTATTACTAGATAGGTGGGAGATGTTAGTGGTGACGATTAGCAACTCAACTCCTAAAGGTTTGATCTCTTTGAATGTAATTAAAGAAAGTATGTTTAATGAAGAAATCAAAAGAAAGGAGATTGAAGTTGACAAAGTGTAGACTTTAGTGACAAAAAGTAGGGGATGGGACAAGAGTAAGGGTCCTAAAGGTCATGGTAACTCTAAGAATTGTTCAAAGTCCAGAGGTGACAAAGATGTGAAGACATGTAATTATTATAATAAGCTAGGACACATTAAGAGGCTCAACTATAAGTGGAAGAGGGATCGAAGAAAACAAAATCTTCAAAATGATGGTGATGATAAAAATACAACAACAATAATTTCAGGCATTGATGATGAGGTGTCCCTAGTTTATGCAACTAGTGAATGTTTCCATGTCAATAATTTTTGTTCTGAATGTCTGATTGATACATTATCATTGTGTTCCAAAGGTTTAGTACTTCTCAAACATCTAGAATGGAGATTTTAGGAGTGTAAAGATGGGGAAAAAACCAAAGCTCCTCTAAGATAGTCGGTATGTGTAATATCCGAGTTCAAACAAATGTTGGATGCTTACTAACCTTAACAAAGGTATGACACATCCCCAATCTAAGGTTAAAAATGTTATTAGCTAATATGTAATTAAGAAGGATTTTAGCATACTTTCAAGGATAGGAAGTGGAAGCTATCTAAAGGCACAATGATGGTTTCTTGAGGAGAATTATGTTGCTCAGTATAAGAAATACTTAAAGTTCTACAGTGGTGAAGAAGTATACATAGCCGAAGAAGAAACTTCACCAAATTTGTGGCATCGACGGTTGGGACATATGAGTTAGAAAGGATTAAAGTCTTTGGCTGGTAAATCCCTTATCCTAGTTAAAACCCACTACATCTTAATCCTTGCAATTATTTCTTGGCTAGAAAGCAACATAGATTCTCTTTCAATAGAAGACTTATAAGGAAGTCAAAGACATTGAAGTTAGTGCATTTAGATGTTTATGGACCTATTGAGGAGGAGTCATTAGGAGGTAACATATATTTTGTTTTTTTATTGATGATGGTTTTAGGAGACCTGAGTGCAGATGTTAAACTCTAGCATCAAGTATTTGAAACTTTCCACAAGTTTCATGTTATGGTAAAAAGGGAAGCTAAGAAGAATTTGAAGTTCCTGCAAATAGATAATGAAGGGGAGTATACTTCTATAGTGTTTAAAGAATATTATACATCGTAATGCATTAGACATGGGAAAATTGAACTAAGGACTCCAAAACATAATAAGGCTGTTGAGAGGTTGAACAAAAACATTGTAGAGAAGGTTTGTTGTACGATCAAAATGTCTATGTTGATAAAGATATTTTGGGGACAAGTAGTTTGATATGTAGTTTACTTGATTAATTAAGCTTCCTCAATTCTGTTGGATTGAGATTCTTGAGAGAGCATAGACTGGCAATGATCTCACATATCATCATTTAATAGTTTTTGACTTCAAGATATTCAAACACGTATCTAAGGATTAAAGAAACAAAAATGACTCAAATTCAATTTCTTGCATCTTTCTTAGATATGGTGGTGATCAATTTAGCTTCAAACTTTATAACCTAAAGAAGCAAAAATTGGTCAGGAGAAAGCATGTGGTGTTCCATGAATATGAGAGAGGTATTGACCTTCTAAAAGGAGCTCATTATATGTCATTGTTAACTCTTTGCAAAGTCCTTTGACTATTGAGCAGTCTACAAATGAAGAAGATGAGTGTGACACCAAACATATATTGGTGGTGATTAAATACAATTTGAAAATGATGAGCTATATTAACAACATCCAAACAATGCTGACAATGAATCCACTGAGGATAATTAGTGGGGGAGCAACTAGATCCAACAGTTGATGAAACACATCTTCAAAGGTTGACAAGGAAGAAAAGGTTTTCTACAAGATATCCAAGTTCTAAATACCTGCTACTTACTATTGGGGGGGGGGGGGAGCTTGAGAATAAGCTAGAGATTTTATCTTATGAAGACAAAGATCTCTGACTTTCAGTTATAAAGGAAGAGATGGATTCTCTAAAGAAGAAGAATAATACGCTTCCAAAATGAAAAAAGGCATTGAATAATAAGTAATGTTCAGGATAAAAAGAGAAGGTAACAAGCTAGTAAAGGATAAGGCAAGGTGATAGTTATGCATTAGTATGTGCTTTCTAAGTATTTAGTTTGTGTTTCTTGCATGATAGGTTAGTATTATTGTGTTTTAGGACTTGTTTTGATTGTTTTTGTTTAGTTTGATCTTCATGGTTGTTCTTTTGTCCTTGATATCGGTTTAGGGTGGGAATTGATCATTTTGGGTGTAGGAATGGAGGGTAGACACATTTGTGATTGAGCTAGGGACCAAGAGAAGAGAATAGAAGTGAAGCTGTTGAAAAAACAAGAAACCATGGTCGTGAAAAAGAGCTTGTTTCCCATGATCGTGGGAAATCGATGGAGAAAGTTTTTGTCAAGATAACCCACAATCGCAGGAAGCACAAGTATAATTCCCATGATCGTGGGAACTGGAAGTTGAAGAGACAATTGAATTTCTTGTATTTTTTAGGTTTTTATGACTTTATAAGAAGGAGAATCCAGAGAGCCACTAGAGGGTCGTGGAACTTGCTTCCTAGAGCCAAAAGACAGATTGAGAGCCTAGAGATAGGTTGAGATTCAAGGTTTCATTCCTGATTGGGCAAAGAGCACCTCGTCATCCAGATTGTCCAGATTCGGGCAAAGAAGAGGAGGAGCTTCCCCCATCCAATTTTATTTCAATTTCTTTCTCTTCTAGCATGTTTATTATGGATTGTTGATTGTTGGGGATGTTATGGATATTATGATTGCCTAAAAAAAATTTTAGGGTTTGTTGTTTGAACTATTTGTGAACCTTTGGTTATAGATTTAATGATATATATGCTTGTGCTATTTATTGTGCTTAAATGTTACAATAAATCAAGAGAGTGAGCTTGGTAATCTATGTTAATTGTATAACGAGAGTTGATGATTAATAGACCTATAAATAAGTAATTGATTTATTAGGAAGAGATTTCAATAGATCAATACACTGCCTATAAGATAACTTCATATCTAGTTAAATGCTTAGGAAAGGTTTTGCACATCAAGAGATCCCAAAGTTAATTATAATTTATTTAAATAGTGACCTTTAGTTACACCTTGAGAGAGGGTAACTTGAATTTTAGGAAATCTTGGGTCAAGTATAAATTAAATCAATTAATCAGAGAAGAGAAAATAGGGATAATAACAAGTCCTAATGTTTAATCTTGAATTTTCTCCAAGTCTTAATTTACGATTTTAGTTTAGGTTGCGTTATTTCCTGTTAATTTTAGTTTTTATTTATTTTATTAATTTTTTTAAATTTAAGTGAAATGATTTCTTAAACAAATAACAATCTGAATTAAGTGATGCCTAAACACAGTCCTCGTGGGATCGATATCTGCTTCCAACTACAAATATGATCCATATACTTGCAGTTTTGAGCGTAAGACTAGTAGTGTGTTTTGCATTCAACAAGTTTTCAGTGTCGTTGTCGAGGATTGTTTGTTTAGCATCTTGTTTATTTTGGGTTACTTTAATAGTTTTTGATACTTTTCCTTGTGTCTTTGTAGGTGCATAAACATAAGGAACACATGAAAGAATACTAAATTTTATGACGAAGAGTTAGTAGATATCACAAGGAACGAATGACAGCTGAGAAGAGTGAAACGCCAAGACATTATATAAAGAAATATGGCAGAAGAAGGAGAACAATTAAAGGTTAAAATGACACTGATGGACTTTATAAGACTAGGATTTAGTCCTCAAGGACTTGCGAGGCCAGCAATTCAAGCTAACAATTTTGAGATCAAGCCAGCACTCCTCAACATTCTTTATAGTAGTGTGTAGTTCTATGTGTTATCCAATAAAGATCCCAACACCTATCTAGCCAATTTTTTGGAGATATGTGACACTTTTCGGTTTAATGGGATGTCTGACAATGCTATGAGGTTGCGACTATTCTCTTTCACTTTGAAAGATCGGGCGAAGGTGTGGTACAATTCACTCGACTCAGGGCAGATTAATATTTGGGAATAACTAGCCTAAGCATTTCTTGCTAAATACTTCCCATTGACCAAGACGACAATGATCATTAAGGATATCACAAATTTTTGACAAAGCGATAGGGAGTCTTTATATGAAGCTTAGGAGAGGTTCAAAGAATTACAAAGAAACTGTCCTCACCACAACCTTCCAAGGGAGTTCCTCATGAAAACATTCTACAATGGTGTAAATCAGAGCACAAGAGGGACCATAGACGCAACTGTGGGAGGATCTTTGATGAGGAAAACTATCGATGCTGCTCATGATCTTTTGGAAGAGTTAACGAGCAATAGTTGCATGTGTTCAAGTGAGAGGAGTAGGCAAGGGTAGAAGGAGCAAAAAGGTATGATCCCAATTAACTTTGTTACTACTTTGCAGGCATAAATCATAGCCCTTACCTAGCAGTTGAGCAATATGTAAGGAACATCTTCATCTACAACCAAAGCTATGCAATCATAATGTGAGTTATACGGCAGGACAACCATTACACAACAGAATGTTTCTTGTTGGGAGCTAGTAACACTGAACAGGTAAGTTACCTAGGCCAACCACAATGATGTAACAATCCGTACTCAAATACTTATAATATGGGGTGGAAAAACCACCCAAAAGTTTCTTGGAATATTGACAATGTAGGTGGCCAAGCAAGATAGCTAGGACCTCTAGGATTTTAGCAAGAAAGACTTGGATATTTGGAAAACAAAAAGGACAAGTTGATGGATGTTTTAGGGTCCAAACTAGCAAATCAAGAAGATAACCAAAAGAGGATGTTTTTGAGCCAGAAGGAAAGTCAAAAGAGGATGGAGGCAAAGTTTGATAAGATAGTGAAGAACTATGCCTCATCCATCCATAACTTAGAGGTACAGGTAGGTCAACTTCCATGTCTTCTAGAAGTGTAGATAGCTTACCAAGCAATACTGAGGCTAACCTAAGGGAACAATTGAAGACTATCACACTTTACATTGACAAGCAGATGGAGGAACCAAGTGTGTAAAAGGATTACCAAGAAAAAGGAAAAGGTAAGGAGATTTGAGAAGAGAAGAAGAAGAGAGGCCTTTTATGCCACCATCACCATACAAGCCCAAACTTTCATATTCACAAAGGGTGAGACAACATCAATTGGACAATCAGTTTCCCAAGATTTTAGAGAAATTGAAGAAGCTTTAGATCAACTTATCATTGGTGGAAGCTTTGGAGTGCATGCCCAAGTATGTGAAGTTTTTGAAGGACAAACTAACACACAAACATACATAGGAGGACAATCAGATGGTCATTTTAATGGAGAATTATAGTTCGATAATCTGAAGCATGATGCGTTCAAAACTACAATATTAAGGGAGTTTTACGATTCCATGTGCTGTTGGTGACTTTGAATTTTCTAGATGCTTATTTGATTTAGCTGCAAACATTAACTTGATGCTTTCGTCTGTTTTCAGGAAATTGGGACTAAGAGAGGTTAAGCCAATATCCACGCTAATTCAAATTGCGGACCAATCTATCAAAAGACCATATGGAGTTGTAGATGTGTTGGTTAAAGTAGATAAAATTATCATTCTTGTTGATTTTGTGGTATTGGATTTTGAAGCTAATAAAAATTGTCCATTGATTTTGGGTAGGCCCTTTATGAATATGGTAGGGCATTAGTCAATGCACATGAGGGAAAACTTGTTTTGAGGATTGGTGATAAGCAGGTTGAGTTTAATATGTCTAAATCTTTAAAAAATCCAAGGGATGGTAATGTATGTATGAGTTTGATGTTGTGGATGAATGTGTGAGGGAGGTTGAAGACGAAGTTAATGAAGTTACTAAAGTGCTTAGGGATGAGAGTGTGAGAAGAATATTTATGTGAGGAAGTGGAGTTAGCGAAGTTGGAAAGAACAGATATACCTACACTACCTTCTTTTGTTAAGCCACCCACATTAGAGCTTAAACCCTTACCTTCTCATTTGAGATGTACCTTTTTAGGTGAAAACCATGCCCTACCCATCATTATCTAGAACCAATTAGATTTTGAGCAAGAAGAGAAAGTGGTTGAGACCATTAGGAAAAGGATGAGAGCTATGGGATGGAAATTTTTTTATATTAGGGGGATTAGCCCCAATATGGTGATGCATAGGATTAACCTAGAAGAAGAGTGCATAACAGTGAGAGAGGGACAAAGAATGTTAAATCAAACATGCAAGAGGTTGTAAAGAAGGAGGTAGTGAAGCTGTTGGATGTAGGGATTATTTATCCCATTTTAAATAGTGAGTGGGTGAGTTTGGCACAGTGTGTGCCTAAGAAAGGAGGCATGACAGTGATGGAAAATGAAAAAGTTGAAAAGATTTCGACTAGGACCATCACAAGTTGGAGAGTATGTATTGATTATCAAAAGCTCAATTTGCCCACCAAGAAAGATCAATTCCCCTTAACTTTTGTGGACCAAATGATTGAGAGGGTGGCTGGCCATGCAATTTACTATTTTCTTAATGGATACTTAAGGTACAATAAGGTGGTTATATGTCCACAAGATTAGGAGAAAACTACTTTCACTTATCCTTATGGGACTTTTGCTTATTGTAGGATGTTGTTCAGTTTATGTAATTTACCAACCACATTCCAAAGATGCATAATGGCCATATCCACAGACATAAATGAGAACTTCATGGAGGTATTTATGGATGATTTCTCTATCTTTGGAAATTCTTTTGATCATTGCTTGTTAAATTTAGATAGAGTTCTTCAAAGATGTGAGGAGTATTATCTAGTCTTAAATTGGGAGAAGTGCCATTTCATGGTCCAAGAGAGAATTGTATTAGGCCATAAGATCTTTTGCAAGGGGATTGAAGTGGATTGAGCTAAGACTGAAGTAATTGAAAAGCTACCACCTTCCACCAACATCAAGGGCATCCGCGCTTTCCTTGGCCATGCAGGATTCTACAGACGGTTCATCAAGGATTTTTCTTTTATCGCTAGACCCTTAACTCATTTATTAGTTAAAATGTGCCTTTTGTTTTTATGATGCTTGTTTGGACCTTTTAACAGGATGAAGAAGGCACTTATATCAACACCCATTATGACATCACCAGATTGGAGTCTTCCTTTTGAAATCATGTATGATGCAAGCGATCATGCAATTGGTTGTGTACTTAGTCAGCGAAAGGAAAAAAGTCTAGATGTCATCAACTATGCAAGCAAGACCTTGACTAGAGCACAATTGAATTACACAACTATGGAAAAAAAGTTGCTTGTTGTGGTATTTTCATGTGAGAAATTTCGTTCTTATCTTTCAGGCTCATATGTTATTGTTTTTACAAATCAGGTAGCATTGTCATATCTTTTTGCAAAAAAGGATGCCAAAGCTAGGCGTATTCGGTGGGTGCTTCTGCTCTAAGAATTTGACATTGAGATTAAAGACAAGAAGGGAGCAAAAAATATTGTAGCAGACCATCTCTCGAAACTTGAGGGAGGGCATCATAAAGAAGAGAGGAAATTAAGGAGAGTTTTCCTGATGAGACTTTAACAATGGTAGACAATCCTTTTCATCTTTGGTTTGCAGATATTGCAAACTATCTCTCAGGTGGTATTCTTCCTTCTGATCTCTCTTATTAACAAAAGAAGCGGTTTGTGTTTCAATGTTCTCGTCATATTTGGGATGAACCTG
Source organism: Erythroxylum orinocense (assembly GCA_025531955.1). Classification (NCBI taxonomy): domain Eukaryota; kingdom Viridiplantae; phylum Streptophyta; class Magnoliopsida; order Malpighiales; family Erythroxylaceae; genus Erythroxylum; species Erythroxylum orinocense. Next base: position 10,514,749 of record JANZLX010000004.1, on the reverse strand, counting down.
TACTTTATAATATATGCGCTGATAATGTGATTCATAGGTGTATCCCCGAAGATGGAATGCTTGAAATGTTGATGCAATGTCATAGTTCACCTTATGCAGGACATTATGGAGCTAACAAGGCTGCAGCTTGGATTTTAAAATGTGGATTCTATTGGCCAACTTTTTTCAAGGATGCTTGAGATTTTGCGCTAAAGTGTGATAGGTGTCAAAGAGTGGGTAACATATCGAAGAAGGATGAGATGCCACTTTCAAACATCATTGAGGTGCAGATATTAAATGTATAGGGTTTGGACTTTATGGGACCATTCTTATCCTCCTTAGGTAACACTTACATATTAGTTGGAGTTGATTATGTTTCCAGATAGGTTGAGGTTGTACCTACTCCAACTAATGATAGCAAGATGGTTCAAAAGTTCATCAAGAAGATCTTTACGAGATTTGGAGTGCCTAGAGTGATTATAAGTGATGGAGGGAGTCATTTTTGAAACAAACCATTTGAGGGTCTTATGAAAAGATACAATGTTCATCATAGAGTGGCAAATCCTTATCACCCTTAAACTAGTGGTCAAGCGGACGTGGTAAACAGAGAGCTGATGAAGATTTTGGAGAAGGTAGAAAGCACCTCAAGAAAGGATTAGGCATTGAACCTAGATGACGCCCTATAGGCTTACAGGACAACGTTCAAAATACCCATAGGAACTACTCCATATAAACTTGTGTATGGCAAGGCGTGCCATTTACATTTGGAGTTGGAGCATCGGGTGTCTTAGGCTGTTAGGAAGTTAAACATGGATTGGAAGCTTGCAGGTGAGAAAAGATTGTTACAACTTAACGAATTAGAAGAATTGAGGTTTGACGCTTATGAAAATGCCAAGTTGTACAAGGAAAGGACAAAGAAGTGACATAAAGCTCACAATAAGAAAAAGGAGTTCAAGAGTGGGGACTTGGTGCTTTTGTTTAATTCAAGACTTCTATTATTTCCTAGAACGCTCAAGTTAAAATGGAGTGGACCTTTCAAGGTTATTCAAGTGTATCCCTATGGAGCTTTGGAGTTAGAAAACGACAAGGGTGAATCATTCAAGGTCAATGGGCATAGATGCAAGCCATATTATGGAGGGCTATACTTACAAGAAAGGGAAACCATCTCTTTCCTTTCCTTTACTCCTTCATGAATGCATGTGAAATGGTCAAGATAATGACCTTAACTTAGAACATTTACCTTTCGTTTGCTTGATTTTGTTTACTTGTGAGTTTGAATTGTTTGTTCTTGATTATGTTTTGTTTAAATTTTGTTTGAGTTTGAACTTGTTTCCTTTTTAAATTTGTTATTGCATAGTTGATTTTGACGTTTTGGTAGGTTGATTGAATGTTGGGAATGCATGTTAAGCTTAGAAGAAGAATAAAAGTTGGAAAATTTTGGATAATCCTCGATCGTGGGAACTGGGTTGATTCCTACGAACGTGGCAAGACTTTCTAGAAACTTTATAAAGCCTTAACCCATGATTGTGGAAATTGATCCATTTTCCATGAGCATGGGAAGGCTCTCCAGAAACTTTATGGAGCCTTAACGCATGATCGTGAAATTACAGGGATTCTCACGATCGTGGAAATTACAGGGATTCTCACGATCATGGGATCCTTCGACAGACATTTTTTTTTTAAAAAACCCTCTTTTCTTCTTCTTTCTTCACTTTCCCTCACTTACTCTTTTTGCAGCCGACTCTCTCACCAACCCTAGCTTCAAAAAACTTTCATTTTCTCCTAAACCTTGGTATTTTCTTCATCTTTTCCATCATTAATCACTTCTTTTACACTTATTTGACACAACATAACCAAAAATACAAGGATTTGGTAAGTCTTTTTATTTCTTTCCCTCTCTAAAATGTGCTCACCTCTCTTTTGTATATTTTTGCAGATTTTTCTTAATTGTTCAATAATGCATATGTATGAACGAATTATGTACAATGCATGTTCATGACAAATTCTAGGTATTTAACCAACAATTTCTTCATCCTATTTGTAGCCCCATATCTTTAGTTTACCATAAAATAAGAATCATCTCACTTGGATCAGTAGAGCTCCAAAAATCATCAAAATATCGAAGTGTGTTCAGTGAAATAACACTAGTTTGTACTACTTAAGAGCACACTCACTGTACCTGTCCCACTCTTTTCACTTAATCTTTCTCTATTCATTTCAGATAGCTATTATTCTTGCTGGAGATGTAGATCAATGTCTTACGAATCCAATAGTTTAAGAATCAAGTCATTTGGATGTCTAGAGAAGAAGTTATGGCCAAAAGAATCCAATATGTTCATATCTTTACTCATATTGTACATGTCTTGGAGCAATTGGCATCACTCTCAATACAGATGTCGGTTTGACTTCATTTTTGAACTATTAGAAAGAGAACTTCGAAATTTACAACTTTCCTGAAGACCAATTCTGTCTTCTGACTTCTGCATCGTCTCACTTTCCTTTGGTCTCATTTTCCATCGTCTCATTTCCACTATCTCATTTCCATCATCTCATTTTTATTGTCTCATTTCCATCGTCTCATTTTCATCGTCTCATTTTCCATCATCTCATTTCCATCGTCTCATTTCCATCGTCTCATTTTCATCACCTCATCTTCCATCGTCTCATTTCCATCGTCTCATTTTCATTGTCTCATTTTCCATCATCTCATTTCTATCATCCCATTTTCATCGTCTCATTTTCCATCATCTCATTTCCATCGCCTCATTTTCATCGTTTCATTTTCCATCACCTCATTTTTTTCAGAACGTCTCCACTTATAAGGATCATAACTTATGACTCTGATGTCCAAAATTTTCATAATATATACTTTTAGAATGATAAAAAAAGATTTATAACTCTTAAGAAGGCAACTTTGCCAAAATATATCTAGATCAAGTATAGATTTTCTCCCGAAGTCGAAATACGAATCTTACACTCAACTCTCAACATCCTGCACCCAGTTCTCAACTTCATGACAACTTTTGAGATTC
>JANZLX010000004.1:10487336-10498917 GCA_025531955.1 Erythroxylum orinocense | reverse complement strand
AAGAATCATCTCGTTTGGACAACTAGAGAAAACGTTGTGGCTAAAAGACTGAAGCATACTCAGTGAACATTTTCCAGATTTTCAACCTTTCAATATTTTACAACACCCAAATGCTCATAATCTTTCAAAACATTTAATTAACACTATAACCAAAATTTTCATCCCCAACAACACAGTATTTATGAACAAACACGTAAATGTCATTTTCCATGTAGATGATAGTAACTTATCAATTTTATTTCATAAATCCCCATCTCTAAAGGATTTATTTATCACTTACCTACTAAAAACTCCAAAACCTTCAAGCCCCAAACTCCACAAAATTTTCATACTTCACTGAGTACAATGACCAGCTGGACACAATTTGCAAAGTGGGTCTGGTGAAGAAAAGGAAAACATAGAAATCTATTAGAAGGTGTTTGATGAAAAACTCTATGTCTGGGAAGAAAATCTGAAGAAGATGATAAGGAAGAAAGAACTTAGACAAGACTTAACCTGTCAACTATCAAAGAATAATAACCTACTTCTAGCAAAAGTACAAAAACCTAAGTGACACTTGTGATTTTCTTAACGATTAAACTCTAACTTAGTTTCTATTGAAACTAACTCCCTTAACTTTCATCTTTACAATCCAACTATCTCCAAAGTTTATTTTGATTTCTTCTTCCTATTTTCCAAATTTATTCCTAAATTCACCAAAATTCACCAATACCATATTCTTACCAACCAATAGAATATCCAGTATAAACAAAATTCAAATTCTTGAAACTACCAAAGATCACAACTCAATCCAATTATACCCAGAATTATTCATGAATGCATGTACAATTATTTTCATGTGCAACAACTATGCATAAGTGTATGACATATTATGCATGAATATGGAAATGCATCTCTAACTCTCATTAATCACTCACATTTATCATTCTAACCCTCCCACAAGTAATGGGATGTTACAACTGAACACTTACTGCTTCACAAATTTAGGTGTTTAATTGTTTTTAATAAAATTGAAAGCAAAAAGTGTTCTGCTAAAGAGTTTTTCTTTCTTTGGTACATAGACTGCAAAGTTAAAATAAATACCCCATATTGAATTTTTAGGTATATTGCAAGTTATGTTAATACGAAAAGCTCATATTTTAATAGGGCTTACATTATCACTGCTTTAGCTTTGTTTTATCATCTTGATGTGGCTACTGTGCATACTACTAATTATGATGTGTTTGATGTATCATATTTAAGACACTCTAAAATTTTGGAGCTCCATTTTATGAAGCTTTGAAATCCTCAGATGTGTATTGCTATCAAGAAAATGAAGGGCAAGAATGTAGCCATGTCGCAACCATTCACATCTTAGGCACCACCGGAGCCTCAAGAAGAAGTAGTCGAAGAGGAACCAACAATAGCAGTAGATGTTGATCAATTTCAGCAAATTCTTAATTAGATGGCTACAAATCAATAACAAATGACGATGTAAATCAATGAGCTTGACAACCAACTACGATAAGTACATAAGGGGCAACGGTATATTAAGAAGAAGTTCCTAAAGTTCTTCCAGAAGTAAAACATTGAAGTCCCTTCTCCTACTCCTTCACCACCTTAATCTCCATAAGCTTTCTTACCCTTCACTTTTTATATTGTTTTATTTACTTTATTAGTTATATTACTTGTTTGCATGATTGATGTTTTGATTTCATATTAGGTTGTTGTTTGATGTTGATGTTGTTTTTATTAAACAATGAAACCACACTTATATCATATTGATTTGTTTTTCCATAAGATTCTGTCATGGTAGTTGGAATTAGGCTACTTTAGTAGCGAGTGAATCATGTTGAGTGATGAAAAGTAGTTGGTTGCATAAGCTTAGTTAAAATGTCACATTTGAGCAATGAGGTAGTCCAGAGATGCATAATGAATTTTCATTTGAGCCGATGTGAGCTTATATGACTCCATCTATAGTCATCTTATTTCTTTGTGTGTGTGATACCCCTTTAGGTTACTTCCTTTAGAACTTGCTCTGAATAGGATTGAGTTTACTAAATGCACGCTTAATAAAAATGATTAAGGTCCTTTTTTATGATAACCTTGACTTAAATGACATGCCCTTTTATTATCCCTTATTACCCTCATTACACCTTAACCTTTTTGTTTCTTGAAAGCACCTCATATTTCAAAACCCAAAACCTCATTAGCCTACCCATTCATAAGCTTAGTAAATTATTAAGTGATGCACTAGCTTAGGATTTTTGGTACAAATTTTTTTTGTTCCAAGATGAATTGAATTATACTTTTACTTTTCGATCACATTGTATCTAGTTGCTATTTTTTTTGTTTCTTCAATTATATATAAAAAAAGAAAAAAAGAAAAAAAAGAAAACAAAAAAAAGAAAAGAGAAAAAGAAAAGAAAAAGGGAAGAACGTTTTGGTAGCATTAACAAGTGTGGAGTTGTAGTATGTTTACATTTGTATATCTCATAATATGTTTTATATCCCTTTGTTCACTTATTACTTTATGCATGCTTGTGTTAAACCCTTTACCTCTTTGGACCCACCTTAACGCTTACCACATTACAACCCGAAACAAGTCCTTTTGATCTATTTATGCATGTAATCGTTGTAGAGGAAAATTGGTGTATTAGCAAAACTATGGTAGTGAAGTTTCCTATAAGAAGCTTGAGGGAAACACAAACTATGAAACACTTGAGAGAAATGAGTGAAACCGTGAAAAAGATTCATTTTGGATTTATACTTGTCTTTGAGTGATAGTATCATAAATTGAGTTTGTTTATCTACACTAATGAAGACTAGTCATGATATGTGTGATAGCTTAATACTTAAGTTGGCTAAACTTTAAGGGAATGCATGCTTTGATCTTTGTGAAAATGAAGTGATATAATTGATTGGTTGAGTTTGATTTTGCTTAAGGACAAGCAAGGATTTAAGTGTGGGGAAGTTTATAGTTGTGCATTAGTATGTGTTTTCTATGTATTTGGTATGTGTTTCTTGCATGATAGGTTATTATTATTGTATTTTAGGACTTGTTTTGCCTCTCAATTTGGTTCGTTGTTTTTCCCCTCTACATTGGAGGGTTTTCTACATAAACCTTGATGTTTGTTTCATCGTTAAGTTTCTTATTCTCATATTGTTTTACTGGTACAAGTTGAAGAGTTCTTTCTTATCATGGATATTTTAGAAAATTGTGTTATTGTCTCCTAATTGTGGGATGGACACCGGGAGGACAGAGTCTCACCTGACTAACCATTGCACAATATGTGGTGGTCCTAAAAAAGGCCATAGTTACATAAAGCACATTGAGAGCTATAGTGCTTGCAGGCAACAACTGGTTTTTAAGACATCAAAACTTCCCATGTTCTGTTAAGCTTGGAATTAGTAATCATCTACGAAAGTAATATAGAGACTAGCTACAACTAGCTAATGATCAAGGATGCTTTCATTTATTTATATTTATACAACATGTTGAATAGAAATCTAATTACATAACATTGTTTTAATTCAAAGATGGGGGTCTGAAAGAGAAATTGAAGAACCAAATCTTTTTTCTGTCACCTCGATAATCTAAAAAAGAAATTTGACTCAAGTAACTTAGGAAAACCGCTCCAATTTAGCTTGTGTACAGAGCCATTCTTAATATTTTATAAGCCTTAGGTAAAGTAAAATGAAGGGCCCAATAAATCTTCAATATACAATTATATAAACTTTAAAAGCATATTATTATTATTCAATTTAATATCTACACATAAATTTCATTACTATTTATAACTCGCGTATAAACATTACATATTATGCTAGAGTTTACACCTCCATACAAAATGTTCAACATGAAATGAGGATGCTAGACCAAAATACTCTAGCTAGACTCTTCAAAATTAGTTAACCAGACCTTTGAGTCATTTTGTCGCCAAAACGCAGGTACTATACTTTTACTTTATCACCTTTGGAGCTAGAACTCCTTTAGACCTGAAAAACAATGTTACAATTTTGATGAGTTTGCAAACAGTGAGTGAACCATCATTGATGCGCTCACTCATGTCAGAACATAACAACAATTATAAAGTTCAATTCATCAAGCATAACATGTAATTCAGTAATTCATACACATCACATTTTTCATTCATGCATTCACCAATCCTTTTCTAACATTATATATTTATACAAATTTTCCAATTCTGATTCATTCATACCGAATTCACATGAATCATATCCTTTGAATCACATTCGCATTCATAAGAACACTTTTATACCTTTAACAACTCATAATTTCATATTTAAGTACATTGATATCAAGATAATCCATTTCTTAAGTTATCACATCAATTAACAACCTAGGCTCATTTCAAGCTCAAATTAAGTCCAAATGCACCAAAACAAAGTGACTTATCCTTAGTTAGTTCAACAATCACACAAAATAGAAAATTTCCATTTCAAAGCATTGCCCACGATCATAGGGTACTTTCCCACGGTTGTGGGATGAGTGACCCGAAAGTTTTCTATCCATTTTCCTTCAATTCTTTCCAAATTTTCACATATTTATACCAAATTAAAAATACCTTCATCATAGTCCATTAATTATATGTCAATTATACCTTAATTATACTTCAATTCCTCATCACTTTCATCTCCAATTCAACTCAAAATTATCCAATTGGCAAACCATAAACTATCTATATTTCATGTATAAAAAACCAAAACAGAAATTATCATTCACTATCATACATGTAGTCTTAGGGTTTTTCTTTCCAAATTCAAGAACACTTTAATAACACCTATTTTTAGCATTAATTCAACTTCACTTATACATCAAATCTCAACCTAAATCATCCATTAAATTCCAACACAGCTTCATCATCAATATCACAACCAAGTTCATCCCTAAGTAATCCTTATGAATGATATGCTAATATATGTTACAATAGATCAATAAATCATTTACTTGTTTAGTTCAAATCCTCCTTAATTATCAAGCTAACCTAGCCTTCCAAGCATATAACCATAACTCTAAGAAAAAGATGGAAACAGAAAGGGATTTCCACAACAAGATGAAGACAGTAAAATATTGGAGTGGCAAGGTGCAGAATTTTGGGCAAAACTTAAGCTTGTGAGAGTTGTGTGTGCGTATGTCGGCAGTGAGAAAAAGAAGAAGAAAGCATACAACAAAAAAAAGTGGAGAAGATGGCCATCCACGTGTATAGGTCATAGGGTGTAGGTGTGTGGTGATGGTTTGGACACTTGTTAAAACACTTGTTAAGTAAAGACCCAGGCTATATGTCTTCTACTTAAACTGCAAAACGTCACTTAATACCTATTCCATTTGTCACTCGATCTCTAAGCCACTTGTCATTCAGTCTCTACGCCATTTGTCACTTAATTGTCTAAGCCATTTGTTACTCAATTCCACTGCCAAATGTGACTATTTCGTAGGCCTAGTCAACCTAAATTTACATGTGTCAACTTGTCTTACCATTTAACATTTTCCCTAGACTAAGTGTACATATTAATTAAACAATCTCTCAATTGTAATAATTAATCCCAAATTATTAATTGTGATCCATCAAACCGAAATCCAAGACATAATCAATACACTATCACACAATCACATTATAATCACCTAAAACCTTTCATGCCCCAAAATACGTTAATTGAGTGCATATACTACCCTTGCAACGGTTCTAAATCATTATTCATGTGTGTATGCGAATATTATGCATGTAAATGAAAGTCACCTCAAGAATTCTCAAATGATATAACTCCTATGACTTAATCTAACCATTAGGCCCCTAAGTATAGAAACATGTTATTATAATAATTGACTTAATTTAAGTCTACATACTCATCAAAATACTAAATGATCATAATATCAGTTAATAATATTTTACAAATGTAAGCATCAATAAATCACTAAAAATAGTAGTAGTGACAACAAAATGATAGTAAAGCTATCGAACAACGATACCAAATTGCAAAACACCAATAAAATTGCACTAACAAGCACACATATAATCATAATTTATGAAAACAATCTTTCGATGCATTTTTAGATACAGAATCATTAATATTATTATCAAGATCAATATTGTCCAACATATCCTTCTTGATACATAAAATAGCTTTCTTGTGACATTGATGATATAATCAATAGAATCTGCTAAACAATTGAAACATTTGGATAACAATCTAAACTTGATAAAAGGTTAGATTCAACAGGAGAAATGCCCTTAACCTAGCTCAAATTGATATTTCAATATTTTTAAACTAACGCAAAATGATATTATTTTTTAAAAATATTAATGCTATGTAAATTTAACATGAGTTGAATTGGATCCAAGATACGATGTTATCGCTAATTGAATTAATTACTTCCAAAAAAGTAATGAAAATATGTAAAAAGAGGCGCCTTTATTGTAAATTTCTTGTGATAAGTTTTTTATTTGAATCTTATCAACTTATTAATCGAACATTTTTAAATATAGAAAGAAAATAGGGAATTCTCCAGATAGTAAAATAATTAACGTATTTATATTAGTTAACATTTACGAATTATTTCATAATAGTCTTGATAATTAAATTTTATAATTCTCAAAATGAAAAGGTGAAGTTTGGTTATTAATTTTAAATATTATTTTTCAAATGAACGTGACGTTAGTTCATCTTAAAAATAATAAAAGTGAATTAGTGAATTTTGATATTGTGTAAAAAAAAAAACTAGATGTCTTTAACAAAAATGTGATAAGCTGATAAGTATAAATTGCATCATGTTTTAGGACATAGTTAGATATGTGCTTAGTCATTAATTCGATCATTTAGTACGTGTTTAGGTTAGAATTGTGTCAGTTTGTTAATTAATTGTGTTTTAAGTGTTTTATGGGTTAGTACAAGCTTTTAAGCTTAAATATTATGTTTTTGAGGTACCTTGATGTGTTTTGTAGTGTTTCAGGATCAATATCGAAGAATGGAGTAGTTTCAGAAGACATTCGGGTCGAATCAAGACAAAAGCCTTAAATGTTGGTCACGATCGTAGCCTGAGTCAGGTAGATGTGTAGAAGCTTACGAACTTCACATTTTGAAGGATTTTTTTGAACCTTTTGGACCCTAGAAAAACCCAAGGGTTACCCAAAGCATAAAAGACTATTTAAAGAACAACAAGAGAAGAGAAAAAGGGAGCTTTACATTTAGCCACTCTTAGAAACCCTAAAGAGAGAGAAAAAGGAGGGAGAAAGAGAAGAAGAAGAGGAAGCAGGAGGAAGAAGAAGTGGATCTTGACGCCGCTACTCCCCGGATCAAGTGATGTCCCTATGCCGCTACCTCCCCTATTTTTCCAAATTAAATTCCATTTTCTCTTCATTTCCTTTTTCTTTTAAACATATAAAATTGAGATGGATTGTATGGAAATGTATTTCGGGTTGTTGACTCTCCAGGATTTTACTTTAAGTTAATGTTAATTTAGTTATTTTTGTGTTTATTAGTTTGGGTGTTGTAATTGATTAATATATTTTCATGATAGGTAAAATCCTTACTCTCATAACTTGATTAACTCTCTTGACGAATATCCATTGCGACCTGTGTGATTGCTCAGTTTAATTATACTTTCTTGAAATTATCGATTTGTAATTCTTGAATCAATTTCTCGTATTTATTTTTCGTGTTCACTTGTGTAGTTTTTATTTCTTTTTATTCTTTTATGTAAAATTTAGACTAGTTCAACAACAATTCTACTTTGGATTTAAAGAATCATGGATCTAAAATACATAGTTAAAAAATGGTTAATTATCTTTTCTGTAATCTTATAAAGGTTTTCACATTTATTTTTCATATGAGATTTTATAATCTCTTCTTCTTAAATCATTGGTGCTATCGTTAAAATTCAATCCGAATATAAATTAGACTAGAAATTTGACGCGAGTCATTCGGTTACTTACACACGTATCATTGATGTCATCTTGTGTTCTTGTCGTTTTGACTCAATATCACACTATTAAAACAAACTAAAAAGTAAAGTTTTCTATAAACATTGGAAATACTTTTAATAGGTTACTTGTTATTAGTATTCCTTAATTAAAAGAAATTAAGAAAAGATTGATGGGTTGAATTCTTATTCGTTCACTTTTTTTTTTCTTTTATGAAATTCTAGTCTCTAATAAACTTTTAAATACATAATAATTAATATTAGCCAAAGTCAAATGTAAACAAGAACCAATTAAGTACAGTCATCCCTTTCATGGGTCAACGCCAATTTGACGTACGAAATAGTTCTTTTCAAAATTATGAGAATGAAAGGAAGAATAGCATGCACAACCATATGCTTGTACAAGAATGTGGATGAATTTTAGCCGCTCATTTAGGTATATAACTATTAAAAAATATTTGGTTATTTCACTTTAATGAGCAAAGCTGCAAAATCAAGTACCTAGTAATAATCCTGCTTCTGGCTGGGTGACCCATGGGTTCTGCAGGTAAAAGCAACATGGAGAGATGAATGACCAAATACCTAGCTTTTAGTTTATTATGATCGATACCTTTGGTTTATGGCAAAGAACGTGGGTAGTAGAATATGAAAGCGTGAAATTCCTGTCGCTCATGTCTGTGACAAATACATATGATTTGCTATGATTAATAACTATTTCCAATTTTGCTCCATCGAAAGCTTCCATATAAAAAGTCCAGTAGGATGGAAACAATCATTTGCCTTTGGACCAGAACCTTTGAGATCTTTAGATTGTGACAATCGGAGATATATTTTAAACTGAAGTTTAGAAGTCCAGGTTTGAGAGGGTTTTGAATTTTGGATCACTTTTATATTCAAAAAGTATTTTTACCCTTAAAAAATTTCTTTCTATATTGAACTTTGTTATTTATCAATTGCAATTTTACCGACCTATATTATTATTGTATTCTTTTAAAACTTCCATAACCATCAACCTTTGCATATTATAGGACTAATGTCCTTTGGTTAATTGCCAAATTTCTTTCTAAAATTGTACTTTAAAATATAGTATGTAATTTATTTATTTATTTGAATAAAAAATTATTTTATAATCACAACTAATCTACTTAATATTAACAAACATATATTTGATACCAAATTTTATCCCTAGTCAAATTAAAGTACTTGATAATACATTTTCAAATTTTCAATTATATTCTTTTAAAGTAATATATTTTTTAACTATTTTATATAAAGTATCTATTGTTAATACTATCTAAAAATATGTAAGTATTTTTTATAAGTCTTTCAAGAAATTCATATATAAATATTCCCTTTAAAAATATTTCTATATATTTTTTTTATTTTTGTAATTTTAGCATATAATGATAATGTTGAAGACAATAATCACAATGAGTTGTTATAACATCATCATACAGAGAGTAATAACAATAAATTGTTATACCAAGATTAAATAGTGTCGATTGTATAACACCATAATGATACTTACATAAGGTTAACACAAACAAGAAAACATAAACATCAACTACGTACAATGATTCTTAAATAGTCTGCTTATGTCATCTTCTATCTTTACGTATCAACAACTCGCTCATAACTTCTCCTCCACTTGTAGATGTTTGTTTTCTTTACAATACTTGACATAGTAACCAAACTTTCCTAAAAGTTATCCAAGCAGTCTTACGTTTGGGCTCCTTGTCTTATATTTCTTTATAAGTTGATATTGAGACCCTTTTAATATAATCGCTTCCATAGATTTTTCTTAGAACAAATCCTTTTTTTAAATATCTCAGTGGTTTGTTTAATATTTCTTATATATTTTTTATTAGTATTCAAATAAAATAAGAAAAAGATCATAAAGAGTTATAGATGGTGTATTGGACTATAATTGTATTGGAGCTAGTTTTGATGGTTTATTTTTAATCTTTCACTAGCTCAATTACATTTGTTAGATAATCTAAAAACTCAAATTCATTTCACCATTAAAAAAAACTCAATCTAAAAATGAAGTGCATCTTAATAGGGCATTTGGGTCTGTATACATATCTCTAATGGGATATACTTGGCAATTAGTAAAAGATCATAAAATAAAAGAATGAGTACCTTGATCTTTTTATCGAAATCTATTCATTGGTTAAAAACATAACTAATTTTTAAAAACCTTTTTTTTTTCAAAAAGGAAAGATATTCTTGCACCAAAATTGCAAATCAAGTGTCTCTTCTTCACCACTCTAGTTGGTGTCGAGCTTCCCATCCTCAACATCCTCTCTTTTTTTAGGAATTCAAGGCTATTTAACTCATTTTGTTAATTACCGTGTCTTATATTGCTATTCTTATAACAATAATTTGAATTTATTTCCTTGTGTTGTTAAGCTCTTTTCCTCTTTTTTTTTTGGTTTCTTGTTATTTGGATTAATTTTTGAGCCTTCAATTGTTGGACCCTGCTTGATTCCAGAGCCCAACGCTTGATCTGATGTCATAAAACATGAGCGTATTCCCATGAAGTCTCTTTAACCATCATCGATTCATCTTCTTGCTCTGACACCATGACTGTTGGATCCCGATTACGGAACCCAACTTTTGGAATCATGATATTGACCGTATTATCCTATATGGCTATTTCCTTGAACCCTCATTAGGCATCATTAAATAAGGTTGGTGTTCCCCCACGATATTCAAACATTAAAACCAACTTAATCAACCATTTTACAAGGAAGTCAATATGAACATACACAATCGAAACTACTTCAATCTCTCATTTCATTACTAAAGCAAAAGAGTTTGAAAAACTTTATTTACATATCAAAAGTCACATCATTAGTTTATTACGAAATACAAAAATAGTAAATTTGAAGCAATTCCCTTAGGCTCTTGATCAGTTGATCTCTTAGCTATCACCTGAAGATAGGACAAAAAGGGGGTGAGCTTGAAAGCTTGTAGGTAATAGTTTATAATGGAAAATAAGTAAAAACCCTTTGAAAACATTCACTTGTCATAGAAAATTCTCATCATGTAGTCAAAATCTCAAACCACAAAACATGAATGCATCAAACTTGATCACATAACATAAGCACATAAGCACATCAGAATGGTTTGGGTGATGCAAACTATATATGCATCACTTTTGTCATAAGCACATAAGCATATCAAAATGGTTCGGGTGGATCCAAAAATAGAACGTACAACACATTTTCACATAATGGTCCTGTGTAGCCGTGACCTTATGGTAGTCCATGAAGGAGCTCTATGCCATTAATGGGCAGGCAGAATAAGCCTTTAATTTGGTCAACGTGCACGTGACTTAACTTAGGGGACCACTACAAACCCACATAACACATATTTCATAACTTGTAAACTTGTTGCCCAAAAAGGCACTTTTTCGAAACTTGATTTCATAAACTTGATATCCTTTCAAAATCATTTCTTAAATCAATAACGCAATTCATATACCAAACATATAGCACTTTTTCAAGACATTTAAAGAGCAATAAATGCACATTTATGATGCAAATGAAATCATGAAATTGCTTTGATTTAAATAAAATATTAGTGGCTTATTTACTCTATTATAAACATGTACCTACCTTGATTTCCTTGCTTATAGACTTGCTCAAAATGCCT
>JANZLX010000004.1:10446406-10464772 GCA_025531955.1 Erythroxylum orinocense | reverse complement strand
ACGGGTAAACGGGTATGGGGATGGTATCCCCATACCCGCCCCGTTACTCGTCGGGTATTTTCATATACCCCCAATACCCGCCCCGTTACCCGTCGGGTATTTTTATATACCCCCCATATCGAGTAATTTTATCGGGTACCCATCGGGTTCGGGTACAATTGCCATCCCTAGTCTAAAATGTGGAATATTTAAACATGTCTAAACCTAATTAGCTAGCTATCTTGCTTTTGGCTCCCAATTTTTATTGGCAAATATTTAAAACTTTTTATAGCTTATGTATCTCTTAATTGCCTTTAAGGCTTAATTCATTACATTTTATAAATAAAATTTATGTTAGGATATTAATTATTGTTCAAAAATAATTTTTAACTAAAATTATTTTTATATTTATTCTCTTTAATGCACAAATATAATATATGGTAATTTTAGTCTTGATCTTAATTTCAATCAATAAATTTAAGAATTCATGTGAAAAATAAAATTTTAGTTTATCATAATCTTACCACATAAATCAATATATAATGGCTTAGTAAATTTAACTTTTGAACTTTTTTTAAAATCAAAATTAAAAAAATGAAACAAAGATCTGTTCTTTAAATTCTATATTTTCTTGTTTTAATTTTTAAAGATAATTCCTGAAAAGATCCATATTTTAAAGAAACAAACTATCTAGATATTGACTATTACATTACTTTATGTTCCCTAGTTGCTAGCTTCTTTGGAAGTTGTTGTCGTCTCCTCATTCCTCAAACAGAAGTCCAATCTATGTATCAAAGTTAAAATGGGGCGTGTAAGCAACTTAAAGAGTCGAACCCAAAATTGACATACCTTGTAAATTAACTGCAATTTTTTTTCAAGAATTTAAACAAATCAACTGCATTTGATAGAATTCGAATATAAGAACTTAGAATACAAAAATACATACAGTTCTTATGATTGCTGAAAAGCAATGACATTTTCCAATCATTTAGTAAATAAATTCAAATATTCCCTTTTGAGAATGAAGACATTTCCTTTTAAGACTTGTTATTTTTGATCCTTGTGGACTGAAAAAAGGGCTATGTTGGATCTACACTAATCCCCTGATAACATCCATAAATGACTTTTTTTAGTAAGAG
Source organism: Erythroxylum orinocense (assembly GCA_025531955.1). Lineage (NCBI taxonomy): Eukaryota > Viridiplantae > Streptophyta > Magnoliopsida > Malpighiales > Erythroxylaceae > Erythroxylum > Erythroxylum orinocense. The sequence continues at coordinate 10,463,654 of JANZLX010000004.1, read as the reverse complement.
ATGAATATTACTACATATAAATTCAAGTGTATGGTATCCATGGGTACTTCAGTGCTTTTCTCCTCCTTAGTCGGAATAAATATGTTTTTGTATCCTCTCATTAAAATTTAAAGTGTATGCTTACACATGAATTTCGACTATCATATCTCCTGATTCTAGATATTGACATTCTGAGCTAAAATATAACTTTTTAGCATGATATTATATAGAATATCTTGACTCTTAATAGATACATACAAGTTTAGATAACATAGAAAAGCAGGATGCTCATGACATGTATGCGTGAGAAGAACCAAATCTCATTAAAATTTATTTTTCCAATAGAGGGGCCTTGTACATGTTTTGTACCCTCTATGAATACTGAAACCATATGAAATATTTGTAATCTTAGTTGAGTACCTGACTCTTCAATGGATTGACCCACAATAATACCAACAACTTCTCCTAATTCCACCAAAACTATCAATAAATTCCTAAAACTTTAGGTGGGATGAGGATTGTAATTATTTCTCCTTCTTGGGGGTATAATGACAAACCGAAAAGTTCACCTAGAAATAATCAATAGAGAAATCTTGTGTTATATATGATAATCGAATTTTGTATGGATTTCCTACTTGTGGAAAAAAGAGAAATAACAAGTTTTTAATAGTATTCCTCCTACATTTCCTTTGTAAATCATTAAAAAGGTTTTTAAAAATAAAATGAAAGAGCATAAATGGATTTAAGAAGGCTTAATTAATGAACCAATTTGTTATAGTATTCTCCATTTATGTTTAGATTAGACAGATCTGGTTTTAGATTTTATTTTAGGAAAGATCCAATATAGTTTTCTTAAATTGAACATTCCTTTCGTTTCATTGAGGTACATGACAAGATTTCAAAATTTAAATAAATTCAATTTCTTTAAAAAAAGTACGTATATTCAAAACTACGTATCCTGAATAAAATGGTGATTGTTGTCAACTCCAATAATGAATCATAAGTATTTGAATAACTAAATAAAACAGATAGACCGTACTCTTCTTCTCAAGCGAAAGAATCTTTCAATTAAAAGATCTCTTATATAGATAATACACATTCCAATTGACAGAGCTTAATTATAATTGTTTTATCAAGAAGAAAAGATATCTAGGGGATGATTTTTCCTATTCAAATATGCACAACCAAGAAGTAATAGATTCTGTTTCAAGTAGAAAGAAGATTAGAACGCCAATAGACGTTTATTGTTGAATTTGCTCCCCTTTTTGGGGGGAACATCTAGTGCGATGACACTTCCCAGTCATTAAGTAAATAAAATCATATATTCCTTAATGAGAATGAAGATATTTGCTTTCGAGACTTGTTATTGCCTATTGGCACAAACATATCTTTTTAACTAACCTAACCTTAGTTTTGCAGCAACAATAGCACCGCAATCGGTAGCTCTTTTGATGTGCATTTAGAGCATGGATTAGAAGTAATTTCATAGGTTTACAACCATGTCTGTCTCTTCATGTATGCAAAATCATGTAGTGGGGCAAATAAACAATTAAATCATTAGTTTCCTCGAGTGGAGGTTGTTGAAGACAATGAAACTCGAGTCGATATGACGAACACAGCAAATACTAGAGAAACACAGATATGCTCCTCCTTCACACTGGATATCTCTAACTTGGTTGATCACACGGCTACTGGAACTTTAAGTGACTCCAGTATTTTATCATCCAACTCAAACTTCATTGACTTCTTGTCTCGACCAATCTTTACATACTCATCAAATCTCTCCTTCAAGTCTTCGGGAAGGTTTGTGGTAGCACTCCATCCCAATATATCCTTAGCAGCTCGTGGCTCCGCGTAGAAGTGCTGCACCGTACATTTTGCTTATGGTTAACCAATGATCTTAACACCCTCAGGATTATCCTTCCAGGAGAGGCACCTAAGAGGAGAGTTTACTCGAGATAAATTTTCTATTTCTGTCAAAATGAAAAAAAATCAATTACCATGTTTCGGAAAGGAAATGCTTTCTTGGCATCAATTCCAACGGCTTTTGGATCATAATGCACTATTTCAACTGGTATACCAGCAGCTTGAGCACATAGTTTTGCCATTCCGTCCAGAGTAACGGCACGATCACTGACGCAGTTGAAAATCTTGCAACTTGCAGCTTCAGGCTTCTCAACAGCTAATGCAATCATCGAGGATAGGTCCCTTACATGTGAGATATTAGTGAGTTGCATACCTGAACCAGGGATTGGAACTGGCCTTTTCCTAACAATTCCTGTTTAAAGAAACTTATCATCATCTTGCTCACACAGCACATACAAATGCAAAAAACCCAAAAGATATGCGAACAGGAAAGGAATCAATTTTGGCTTTGCTTTATACGAATGCAGAAGTTGAGGATCTAAATAGCCTAAACTGGTCCACAGATCCACAGTTAGCTCGACAATGAGAAGGGATGTGCTAGTGAATGATGTTAACAGGATTTCTCTGAGAAGATTATGTACTTACGATCAAAAAACCACTCTTCACAATCTTTGTTGTTGCCAGAACCGATCATGTATTGAGGGCGGAATGAGGTCCAATTGCCATAAATTTCGGCTATGTATTGCTCCACTCCAACATGACCCGCTGAAGCTTTAACAGCATCCTATGGTTGTGTAGAGATTTTTGACAAGTTTAGATTTTTTTTTATAAATATATAATTGACACTGGGATAAAACAGACTACGTACCCCTTCTACGTGGGGAGGTTCATCAGTTGGTACGTAGATTCCGGCGCTGCTGATGAAGAGGAACTGCTTCACACCGGTATTCTTTCCCCAATCCGCTACAGGCCTGTGCATGAACATCCCATCCAATGTTAAAGAGCTGACTAACAACAATTTCAATTCATGTTCCTCAAAAAATTGATGACCATCAGAGAAACTCCATATGCAAACTAAAATTATACTAAATCCATTAAGATTAAGAGATGGAAACATTGCAGTAATGCAGATGTACCAACATGTCATATATTCATTCCAAGTATAGAAAAGCATTAAATCGCAAACCTCACAGCTTCTAAGTCCTTTCCGTTGTTATCCAGGACAACATCAAAAGTGCCACCTTCCAAAATCTTCCCAACTTCTGCTGGGTCCCCCCATACTGTTTTCCCACCGCCACTCACAATTTCCTTCAATATAAGCGGTTCAAACTCTTATTACTTTACTGACTAATCGATTCTACAGATGCCTGCAATCGAGCAAATAATTCTACACATATCTCATCAACTTACTGAGAACCTGTTGAATGGAGGCTTCTTCATTTTGTCCGACCCCTCTTCACCAACAGTCAAGACAGTGACTTCATGTCCAGAACCCAGAAGTTCCTTTGCAAGGTAGAATCCAATCACCGCATGAGCACCACCGTCGGTGTTGACTATAAGAATCTTCTTTTTATCGGCACCACTAGCCTTCACAACGAAGGAAGAGGCAGGCAAACGTCTTGAAGAAGGAGATGTAGACAAAGAAGAGAAGAAAATGGAAGAGTGAGATGAAATAGAGAGCGATAGGCGGGACGAAGAGGATAAATTATGGGAGGGTGAAGAAAGCTTGGTGGTTGGAGAAGAGAAGCATAAAGACGAAGAAGAAGGAGCTAGAGTAGCCATTGGCTCTGTTTTGGCAAACACAGATATGGCTGATCGCTTTGAGAGCCAAGCAGTTTTTACTACTAAGATAGGTAAGCAGTTCTTGGCCTTTCGGTTCAACTAATCTCCCGGGTAATTCTGGTTGTCATCTATAGTTACAGCCAATTCAATTACAATCACGAATTAATAACAGTGTCCAGTCACTATGATTGTTCATAAAAAGAATGCAATTTGTTATCATTCGGCCATGTGAATCATGTCACTTAAAAAAGATTCTCTCAACACAAACTCTTGGATCTTCCCCACGAGGCGCGTTAATAATGCACCGTTACCTTAATGGATCTAAAAGGAGTGGACCAGTGCAGACAAAGACAAAAAGTAAATGCTAAGTGCCACTTTTACTAAGATGGGTTTAGTTTTAGAGCGTTGTGCGCCTTTTTAAAATCCCCCGTTATCATTTTACCTTTCCAGATCTTCAAAACTAGCCGTTAAAGTCTCTCCATCTCTAACAAATGGCATATTCAGTGGATTCACCATCCCCTTCTCACCTCAGCAAGGTTACCTTTTTCTGCTATCGTATTTTTTCTTAGTGTCATAACGTTGTAAGCTTTCAGTCCTAATATCGCCCACATCGGTTTGTTCTTTGCAGGAGGCAACAGGCTTGATGGGTTCTTCCACGCTCATCAGCCCATCTTCCGACAAGCGTTTTTGGAGCGTTCTCAGGAGCCGAGTCGACTCCTTGCTTGATGAGAGGCAGAATAAGGTCGTAACGATCCGCGATGAGCTCAATCTTGACCCGTTCCAAGTTGTGAGTTTCAATTTCTGATGTTTGTCGTCGAGTTTGTATATCGATTTGTTGCGCTGATTAAGATCTCTTCTTTAATCAAATTTAGAGCATAGGAGGGTCCAATAGAGCTAAGAGAATGAAAGAGGACTCGCTGCTTTTGTTAAGAGGGTTCGATTCCATTGCCTGCACTCTTTCTCAGCTGTCCAATAATCTGGACAACGCTCTTCAGGTAAATTCAAGCTATTCTTATACCTTTGAATCTTGTTCACTGGCACCGAACTAGGCTATGAATGTCAACGTATTTCTTTAATTGACGGTAATTCTGGATTGTAGGCCATCAAGTTGTTCATGAACAATAGGATACAAATGCTTTCCTTTTTCGTTGCAAGGTTGTTTAAAGAGATAAGAAACATGGTTACTGTCAGAACTAAGTTGGATCTACTAAGTTGTGAACCTTCAAAAATCTTTCTTAAAGAAGAAATAGCTAACCTGAAGTTCAATTGGCTCCTATTCAACAATGTTTTGTCACTTCAAATTTCATCGAACTTACTCTGCCTCGATTATTTTCGCTTTCAGGGAGCTAGAACTTTGGCTGCACCACCAACACTGAATGAAATATTCCACTTCAATATCAAGAGTTCAGAAACAAAACAAGACGATTCAGAAAAGCAACAAAGCGAAGAAAATGAGGAAAAGAAAAACACTGGCTTAAAAAGGAAGCTCGATTCAAGTGATGCTGGTGTTGATCAAGGGAATGATCCACAGAAGGAAAGTGAGCAAAGCTCCAAAGATAGGAAGCTTAAAAAAGCCAAAAATGTTGATTTCTCCTTTCTGTACACTGTAACGTTTCTTCCATCATTAGGTTCATATGTTTTTGCCGATTGACAATTATTCATTCCTTTGCAGCTTGCAATTTCTTTGGCATCAAAAGCTGCTTCACTTGCCAGGGAATTGAAGTCGATCAAGTCTGATTTATGTTTTATGCAAGAAAGATCTGCTATGCTTGAAGAGGAGAACAGAAGACTCAGAGATGGATACTCCAAAGGCATTAGACCAGAAGAAGATGACCTGGTATACCCTTTTCCTTGTTGCTAAAACTGTCCTTCTGTGCTTATGTTAGAATTCTTCACATTCCAATTAAAACTCAAGTAGCCTTCTCCTGAAACGATGATCTCAATACCTGATGAAGCATCATCTGGCTTTTGTTGCAGATGAGGCTTCAAATGGAAGCACTGCTTGCAGAAAAATCAAGATTAGCGAATGAAAATGCAAACCTGACAAGGGAAAACCAGTGCCTTCAGCAGCTTGTAGAGTACCACCAAGTCACCACTCAAGATCTATCTGCGTCATACGAACAATTTATAAGTGGGATATGCTTAGATTTTTCTTCTCCATCTAAAGAAGCACAAAATGCAGATAACGAGGGACTGGTAGAAACGCCTCGCACAAATTTATTTGATTTGTCTACTTCTCTTGATGAGTTCTTAAAATAGCAGTTGACTGTATAGTATACTTATTGGAAGAAAAATGCCCAATAATCAGTCAACCATCCCACTTTTTATTCACCTTCAATTCCACATAATTACAGTACTGAAAAATGGAGCTCATGGATATTCTTCATGCTATTTCCTCCCAATTGTGGGGTACTGTGCATTGTCTTTAAATGGAAGTGCAAGAACACTAAACAAGGAATTACAATTAAGTAATATGGAAAAGGCAAGAGTGGTAAAAATGGTAGTGAGAGAGACTCCTAACTTCTTTCTAACCTTCCCCTCTCTAATGGCTAACGCGTGTTCATCTCTATGATCATTTTTCTCTTCATTTCCCTGCCCTTTTTCCCAAAATTTCATCCGTCTCTACACCCCTCAACATGTTTGCTCTTATTCCATTGCTGTCCATTCTTTTCCAGCCCAAATCTTGTGTAAGTTTTAGCTTTTCTTTACTTCCTTAATTCATTTCCAACCCTATTTCTCTGCCTATGTTTTCTACTTTCTGTCCATCATTTGATCGTTTCATCTACTTTGTAAAAGTGGAAAAGTTCTCTTCTGTTTTTATTGATAAGAGTATTTATACACAAAATATATACCAATTCTTAGAAGGCCTAGAAATTCTCACGGCCACACAACTAAGGAAAGTTCCCTAAAATAAAAATCCTAAAATAAGAATACTTCCTAATATCATGCTACAAAATATTCTCACAATATTACAATATCTCAATACCCCCCCTCAAGTTGGAGCATGTAAGTGACAAACACCCAACTTGCGGAGAAGAAAGTCGAATTGTGTTTCGCCTAAGGCTTTCATAAAAATGTCTTCTAATTGTTGTAGAGACATAAGAAGGAGCTATTAGCCCCTCAATAATCACATGTCAAACAGAATGGCAATCCACCTCTATATACTTGGTTCATTCATGGAAAACCGGATTTTACTCAATATATAATGCAGACTGGCTATCACAATATAAACGCATCCCTTTACCCTGTCTTACTCCCAGGTCCTCAAGAAGTCGCTTCAACCATTTTAATTCACATGTCACCGCTGCCATTGACCTGTATTCTGCTTATGCGAAACAATGTGAGATAGTGTGTTGTTTCTTAGTTTTCTAAGAGATGGGGGAATAACCAAGTAACACAAACCATCCCATCAATGATCGACACGTAAGAGAACAACTAGCCCAATCAGAATCATACCAACCTAACAAAGTTAGCTCACTATCCGAACAAAGCAAGATACCTAACCCTGGGTTCCCCTTTAAGTAACGAACAACCTGTAGAGCAGACTCCCAATGCTCTTCCATAGGATGTTGCATGAATTAAGATAAAATATGAACTGAATATGCAAGATTCGGTGGAGTCACAGATAGATAAATAAGACAACCAATGAGCTTCCTATACTTCTCCGAGTCGTCAGGAAGCGACCTTTCTTCAAGTGTCAGCTTGTGATTTTGCTCGATGGGAAAACCAACCAATTTGGCACCTAATAGGTCGGCCTTTGAAATAATTTCAAGGTTATATTTCCATTGACAAAGAAAAATTTCCTCGAGATTCCTAGTTACCTCAAGCCCCAAAAAATACTTCAAAACACCTAAATCCTTCATATGAAAGCATTTGCTCAAATAGTCTTTAAATGCAGTCAATGCTACACTGTCATTCCCTACAATTATCAAATCATCAATGTAGACTAGAACATTAATCTAAATTTTTCCTTTAAACAAGGTAAATAGGGAATAATCAAAGTATGATTGAACAAAACCATAACTCTTCAATGTCGCAGTCAACTTAGCAAACCAACACCGCAGAGCCTAACGGAGACCATATAAAGATTTTTGAAGCCTACAAACCGTTTTTCGTTTAGAAATTGAGAAACCAAGAGGAACCTTCATGTACACTTCCTCATGTGAATTACCATGTAAGAATGCATTATGCACATCTATTTGGTGGACTTCCTAATTTTTTATCACAGCAATAGCAAGGAACGCCCAAACTGTCACAATTTTAGCCACCGGAGCAAATGTCTCTGTATAGTCAATTTCCTCAACCTGATGATGTCCAAAAATCACGAGCCTAGCTTTAAGTCTCTCAATGCTGCCATCTAAGTTATGTTTTATTTTGTACACCCATTTGCTCCCTAATGCTTTCTTCCCTAGAGGTAGTATCTCCATAGACCAAGTTATATTATCTTCAAGTGCTTTAATCTCCTTTATCATTGCCTCCCTCTAACTAGTATCCTATATTGTTTTCTTAAAAGACTTTGATTCATATCTTGCAGTTATGACTACAAGAAAATTTCTATGTCATGCAAAAAATTGTTCACAATTAACATAATGTGTTATAGGATAAGGAGTACCTGAGGATTGTTGTGAAGCTGGTGAATGTTGAGAGGGAGGGCTCATTTTTTGTATTGTATGGGTCACAAAATCGCGCAGAAGAACCAAAGGGATTTTAGGTCTCATCCCCCTTCCTAGCTCGCCTGTGCTCTCCTCAACACCACTTAAAGGTGTACTACTTGCACCCAGTTCCACCACCTTTGCAGACACCTTAGCTTGAGGCATCCTGCCTTCAGCCACCGTGGTGGGGATGCTCGTTGAGTCCACCTCACCTACCATTGCACCACTATCCTTGGTCCCACCTGCCTCCTCAAACCATATGTTCCCAAAAATTCATCATCATCCCCAAGAATCAGCTTATTATAAACCTATGGTGAATGTTCTGTAGACTTCTGCTCATTCATAAAAGGAAATTCATCCTCACAAAATTTGACATCCCAAGAGACAAAGTATTAACATGTGTCTAAGTCATACATCTTCCACCCTTTCTTTCCAAAAGGATATCCCACAAATACACACTTTCGACTTCTACTAGCAAATTTTTCATCTTTGTGACGCTGATTATGGGCATAGCAAAGAGAACTAAACACACACAACTAATCATAAGATGGAATTTTTCCAAACAACAATTCATAAGGAGTTTTATTTCTAATTATGTCAGAGCGAGTTCTATTTACCAAGTAACAAGCTGTTAAGACACACTCTCCCCAAAAAGATACAGGTAAATGTCCCCAAAATTTGAGAGCCCTAGCAACATTCAAAATATATCTATGCTTACATTCAACCCTTCCATTCTATTGTGGGGTTCCAACACAAGATGTCTCGAATATGATCCCATTTTCATTAAAATAGTCAAGTAAGCAAAGAAATTCGATTCCATTATCACTATGCACAAACTTCACCTTTTTATTAAATTGACGATCAACTATAGCAATAAAATTCAAAACCATCTTTTTAAGTTCTGTTTTGTCATATAACAAATAAACCCAAGTTGCTAGAATAATTGTCTACTATAGTCAAAAATATGACGCACCATAAGACGAAGGTGTACCTGCCACACACTCCCCCCCCCCCCCCCCCCCAAAACACAATGTATCAAATCAAAAACACCATCAGCTTTATGTTCACTAATGGGAAACTTATCTCTAGTCTGCTGTGCACGTTAACATACATCACATGCTTTATTTTTTCTCGTATGACAATGAGTCGCATTGGGCACTAACTTTATTACTTTCTCTAACAGATGTCCCAATCATCTATGCCATAAGTCCATTGAAGTCTCTTTATCAACAGTCAAAGCTTGCACTTAAGGAACACCATGGAAAAAATAGAGTTCATCCCTTTGTTCACCCATTCCAATTAACATCTCGTCATACAGTCTCATTTAACACATGTTATCAATGAATTGAATGATACAATTTGACTCATCCATCAACAGAGACACAGAAAATTAAATTGCATGTCAATTTAAGCACATAAAGAACATGATCAAGTTTTAATCCATTTAATATCACACTCCCATCTTGATTTGCATTGACCTTCTTCCCATCAGGCAATCCCACCGAACAATTCGTAATTTTCCACATATCTATCATACAAGATAAATCTCTTGTCACATAGTTCGAGGCTTTTATGTCAATTATCTAGGAAGACATAATACTATTACCATTCAACCAATCGGAGGTCCTTTTAGAAAGATGTTAAAGATCCAAAAGTTGTTGCCACTATGCTGTAGACAGCCCTACTAGGTTCGAAGACTCGTTGCCACTCGCCTGCCTCTATGTCACACCCTTTGTTGTGCATCAACGCTACTGCCAGTAGTGATGTGCACGCGCATTTGTGAAGGTATGCCTTTTCTGCAACACTAGGCAGCTCTACCCCGACCTCATCTTGGGTCTCATCCACTATGAGGGTGATCCCCCTACCATTTGGGGAACCCAATAAGTTGAAAACATCCGCTCTCGTCATAGCCTTCACAACTGCAATGATGGAAAAATTTATCAAAATTATCAACTTTTCCTTTTCCTTTTAGATTTGGGTACACCTTGAAGGCCATAACATCATCATGTTCATCTTTAGTTCTATACAAACCTCCTCCATGCAAATGCTCCTCTTGAATCACACTTTGATATGCACGATTTAATGTAGGAAGTGGGTCTAACGAGAGTAAATTATATCTCACCATGCCATAGGCACCATCAAGACCCATAAGAAAACGATGCAAGCGATCCACCTCTTGGATTTTTGCAAATTTTACACTAAGATTACACGTGCATCCACCACACTCACAGCCTGGAAGTAGCTCATAATTTGTGAGTTTGCCCCACAACTGCTTAAGACGGCCATAGTAATTAACCACGACCTCATTCTTAGATTATTTATAATCCGCAAGGGATGACTTGAGTTGCTAAATTCTTGATTCGTTGATAACAAAAAATTGTTCCTTTAAGTCCTTCCACATTAAATTAACATCTTTATAGTACGAAATAGTAGAACGGACATTCAGTTCGATTGTGTTCATAATCCATGAAACAATCTTCGAGTGAATCGTTTGCCAATATTTGAGTCTTTCTTTCTCCTCTGGCTTGGTGACAGTCCCATCAACAAAGCCAAATTTCCTCCTTACCTTCAATGACAAACGAATGGACCTCGTCCACTCGTCATTACTCTCGCCACGCAATTGAATATGCATGATCGCATTCCCTGTATTATCTTGAGATCCAAGAAACTATAGAGATGTAAGCTTAAGTTTCTTGCTTTGATCATCCCCTCCTCTCGCCATAATGTCGAATGGTTATTATTAAAAAGTTTGGTTTTGAATTTTGAGACTCTCACCTTACAAACTCTCGTAGGTTTTGTGTTTAAGGTTCCTTAGGATTTAACCTAGGCTCTGATACCATGTAAAAAAGGAAAAGTTATGTTTTGTTTTTATTGATTACAAAGAGTACTTATACACAAAATATATACCAATTCTAATAAGGCCTAGGAATTCTCACGGCCACACAATAAGGGAAGTTCCCTAAAACAAGAATTCTAAAATGAGATTACTTCCTAATATCATGCCATAAAATATTCTATAATATTACAATATCTCAATATACTTTTACTCCCCTCAACCAGCTTTGCTCCTATTCCTTTACTATCCATCCTTTTATAATTCAATCCTTATGTGAGTTCAGCTTTTTTTTGCATTTCTTACTATATTTCCGACCTTGTTTTTGCTAGCCTTTAATTCCTCTCTCTCTTTCTTTGAGTCTTAATGGGTATTTAGGGGATAGAAGGTCTTAGTCTTTGACTCGTACTCCTATAGCAAGTTGTCTTTCTATTTCCTTTTTTCACTCAAGCCTGCTTGCCCCTTCTCCTTGAATGGCTGTTGTTTCTCCAATTCTATGTAAGTTACCTTAGCAAATTTTCCCTTATTACCCTATGTCTCTCCTTATCCCAAAGAAACCTAAAAACTCCTCTCATTGCATCCCTAAGCTCCCTTTCCATCACACCAACCAGCTATGTCTTTTCTAGCAATGATCACTAAAAATCAATTTTTGGCAACGATTTTTAAAAAGGTCACCAAAGCCTTTACATTTTACAAAAGCATCACTAATTAGAAACCTTTGATGACACTTTGTTGGAATCATCACAAAAGGCTCATCGTTTTGTGAAGATTTATTTTTTGGGTCACCAAAAGATTATCCTTTGGGAAAAATTTTTAAAACATCTCAAAAATTTGAGCTTCGACAAATTTTTAAAATGTCTCAAAATTTTGAGCTTTTGGCAATGATTTAAAATAACAAAATAACTTTGACTAACTTTGTTTTGATCATTTTGTGACTGAACACTATATTGAGAAAATTCAAATTTAATATTATTGATAATGATTGTAAATTTAAAAATAAATTTTGCTAACAAAAATGTCAAATCATTTTAATAATTTATGAAACTATAAAGTTAAAATTTATTAAAATTACATAGATTTAAACTTTTTATTTTTCTTTTTTAAATTATATGATTTGACAATTATATATTGTGTCACAAAATTTTCAAATAGTGTTAACATGAAGTTTGTAATATAATGATATATAATTATTACAAAAAAACAATTAATATATTGATATATGGTGACTAATATAATATAATGATATATAGTTAGTAATACAAGATTTTAATTAAAATTTTAACTATTTTTACAGACAAAACAACAAATAAAGTTTCACGTCTATTTCTTCAGAAAAAGAAATAATTATTTTTCTAAATTCCAACTGACATGAGACTCGGTAGATACGGTAAAGGAGTTCCCTAATGTCTTGGTTCCTAAGAAGGCTCCTTGTACATTTAAAGGCTTCAATTGAAACAATTAAATATCTTCCCTCAAGAGTTGGTTTATTGATCACTCTACCAACAACTTCTTGACTTTAACCAAACTAACAGAAGATGCAGTGAATGATCTCCCAGATGTAGTATGGATCACTAAATTAAATAAACTGCATGTACTATGCATTTTACCTAAGGAACAAACAGTATATAATAATCAAAGCTAAATTAAACAGTATAAGGAACCTAAATTCAAATACAATTATACCCGATTGAATGACTTCAGCATCGTCGCAATGAACAAACATATTTTTTGCAATCAATGATTGTTCCAAAAGAACCGATTTTCCTAATCATGTACGGACTGTCGGGACATCACCACCACCTCCATTTCCATCTATATTCTCTTGAAGATTCGAGGAAGCTTTACAAAACACAAAGTATAGACAATCGGACGCTCATCTAATAGCTTCCTAATAGAAAATGAGATATAGACAATAAAGAAAAAGAGCTAATTTAGAGGTTATTAAAAGCCTTAAAGTAGAAGATTGATCATTGAAGGCATGGGGTGATTAGTCTTTAATGAGGATATTTGTTGTGCATCGATTCGTTCTTCATTAAGGAGATTTTTTGCCACATTCCTCCCATTAGAACTCATTTTTGCCATCAAAAATTAGTCATCATGTCAACAATCTATGATGAATTTATGTTAACAATTTTATTATGAAAATTCAATAGAAAGAAAAACAAGTCATAAATATAATCAAAATAAAAGCAAAGTGTACAATTTAATAAGGAAACGAAAAATTATATATATGGAATTAACAAAATATTCATAGAAGAAACAAAATCATCAGAACTTCATTATTTTATCAATCCAAAAATCCCCTACATAAGCATATTTTATGTTTTCCAGTCACCGTATTAAAGATAAATAAAACTCATATTAGATGGCAATGATTAATAAGTGATTTGATATCTTTAAGAATAGAAGACTTATTATTTGAATGCTTCAACATTCTACAATCCCAAATTTTGTGATCTATTAACTGAGACAACTTCATATGCTAAGGCTGAGAATGTTAACTTTGTATGTATTACTTTGGATCACTGTTTTTGTACTTCCTTTTAAATACTAACATAGGAAAAAAATTAAGAGAATATAATTATCGTATTATATTTAATAAAAGGAAAAAAATTCTTTGAATGCCATAATATAGATCTTTGAGATAAAAAATAAATCCATAATATATTGATGCCTATTTTGAAATGAGTGGTCAACTTAAGTACTCAAGGAATATTAGTAAATATTGTTAAGGTAACAACTTCATTTGATATTATATGTAAATATGTATTAAAATAATCTTGTAGTGAATGGATGGCTTGTTGAACAGTGATTCAGAAATTTCAGTTAAAAAAAGTTTCATTGCCTCATATAGTTACAGACTTCTCCCTGTATAATTTACAATTGATTTCATAAGTGAAGGGGATTTAAATAAAAAGAAAATATTCTTATAATCAATTATAAGATGGCTCTTGACATCTAAACGATATTACAAAATCACTTTAAATCCTTAAAAATAAAGCTCCCATAATATTTTAAAAAAATAAGTGCAAGTTAAAAGAGTCTTAAAGTTCTACTACAGTTCCACTGATACTTCTACTTCAAAATGAATTGAAGTTTCACTAAGTCTAAAAGAGAAAGAATGGAGATCTAACAAAATTATATCAATAATAAACAAAGCGATTTTTTACATTTAAAATAAGCTAAAGTTTCTTGAATTTCTTAAATCCAATCCTTATAATATAATGAAGTACATAAACAGTAAGGCCAACCATAGGTAATCAATAAGATGCAAAAATATCATGAAAAACAAATGCAAGAAATCCAAGAAAATGAATAGATCAACTTTAGAGTAGCTAAGCACAAATTTAGAAGGAGGGAAAACTTAACTGAAGAATTTAATGGAGACTAGGGATTGAAGCTATCTCTCTAAAACAAGACCCTATGACCTCTAACTACTAACTGGAAATTTGGATTAAGCAAGAAGACACTAAGTTAGTTAGTACAAAAGAATTAAGTAATTTCATACCTCAATGTTAGCTTTCACCTGGGATGGGAGTGATCTATCACTACTCCAAGAAAAAGCTAATAACTACCTATTACAGAAAGGCGGCGAAAGGTTAAGAAAAGGTGAGAAGCAAGACAGTGGAACCCATACCTGGCAACTTGACCAACTCAAAGAAAAAGATCGTCTTCGATAGTTCAGAGAAAAATGATGGTTGTTGACCATCCCTACTACTGACCACTCTAGTCCTCCATTACATAATCTCCTTAACATGCCTAAATGTGTTCGACATTTTCTAAAAAATCAACATAAACTTACAAGAATAAACACCTAGTCTACCTTTATTCATCTAACTACCTTTTAGGATCCTACTCCTATTCTTAGACCTGTGACTTTGATACCGTAAAATATGTCAGGCCTTGAGCCTGGGTATTCTTACTAAACCTATGATATATCATCACTTAATAATGGAACCTAAACTTCTAAGCCAATACTGACCTGAGGTTAGCTACCTATTATCGTGTCTTTACGAAATCATAAATGCTAAAATTCTCAATAAAACATATCCTTATTAACTATAAATTAAAAATAAGCTTTCCATAACTTAAATCCAAAGTAATGCACAATATAATAATTCTTAAAAGTCTACGAGAAATGAAGAAACTATCTCATCTAATTTAAAATGCAGCTTAATCCCCTCTATGTCTCGGAACTCCTCTTTTGTTGGCTCCTCACCTAACATACACAAAGTTAAATAGTAAATTGTCAAACAAGAAAAAAATTCAAAAGAAGTAACAAATAAAAAGGGATAACAAATTAAAAACTATCAAATATTTTTAAAAATTTTTATTTTACTGTCTAATCTTTTAAAGTTTTCAATCAAATATCCAAAATTTTAAAAATATTTTACTGATTTAGCTAATAGAGAACTATAAAGACTAATATCTAGCAGGGTTATGCAACTCTTGATATTTATCATCATGATTTTTTAGCCTCTTGTAGCAAATATATATGTGGTTATGTATGTAAAATAAAACAACTTATTTAACTCTTAAAATCTATGTAAGAAAGAAGATATCATGTAATCCCTCTAAATATCAGTCTTTACATTACTTTGTTAGCCCCATTAATAAAATATTAATAGAAACAACCTTTTGAATTGAGTTGTCCAATTTTTAAAAGTTAGGACACTCAATTGAAAATTTTAACAGAATAAACTTTAAATTTAAAAAACTTTAAAAATTTTAGAACTTTGCAATTTATTTTCTCGAATAAGAACAGTCTTAATCATTATATGTATAAAAAATTATTTCAATTTTGTAAGGTTAAGCTTTAATTTTTAAAAAAATTTGAGAACTTTGTAATTATTTTCTCGAACATAAATATTCTTAATCATTATATATATAAAAAGCTATAACAATATGCCTAAATAACACTAACAACCTCCTTGATATACCTATCAAGGAAAGAAATAATAAAAATGTAACATTTCATTAAAATTATGCTCAATGTAAATTACAGGAGCCAACTAACTCATAACCTTGTATCAACCTAAGGTTAGTGCCAACTAATTTTCCCTAACTGATGAAATAATATTAGTCCTATTTTAATATCACCTAATTTTCCCCAACCAAAGAATGATATGGTAATGCTGGAGAGATGACCCGCAATAGAAAATTTTGGCATACTAGGATATAGATAAACGATCCTTTGTACAGAGATCCTTGTAGTTCTAATAAGTCTTTTTCCTCTTATAGTTAACCCAAACTTGTAAATAGGTAATACTTACTTTATAGGGATTTAGCCTAAGCTTTTTTTCTTACCTAGCTTGATTTAGTAGTTATATTATTATTATTTTAAATAATTGAGTATATATATTGAACATATTTTAAAAGATAGTAATACACCTTTCGGAGTTTTAAACTCCCTTGCCAAAACATCCAACAACTGCTAACATCATGTGTATCAAAAACAACTACGCATTTGAGCGACTACATTAACAAAAGGTGACAATGTTTCAAGATTAATGAAGGTTTTAGATAAAAGATGTAAACTTCCTCCTCCATTGTAATCTTCCCCAATTAAGTTTGTTATCTTTAATACCGATGGAAGTTTTGTTTCGCAACCTACACTCGTAGTTGAGAAGGTTTTATTTAGTTTCTCTTTCCTTGCTCCTTCTTCATCTGATCAATTTCATCTTTCCTCAGGTCAAGTTTAATGTTGAGATTCTCTCTGAACCTCAAGATGCTGGATATCGCCTTCCTTTGGGGGCGGAGGGGGGGGGGGGTGATAGAAGGGTCTTTAATCAAGTTTCTTCATATTTCTTCTTGATCTGTATTTCCTTTCTACATATTGTGCACTAGATTCTCCCTGAAACAATTTCTACTTTCTCTTGCTTTCTTTCTATTCCTGTCTCTTGTGTTGAAACACTTAACCTCTTAAACATTCAGAGAGGCTCAGATGTTTTTGGTACATTTTTGGTTAAGATGATTCAGTAGGATAACTCTCTGAGTTCTTGTATTATTTCAGATACAACAACCTCTTTGGGTGATTTGATTCCACCAAATCTGAAGTGAATCACACGTCAAAACAATGCTAACCAAATACACAAGAAGGGGGGTTGAATTGTGTAATCTTTTTCGTTAATCCTTT
>JANZLX010000004.1:10396123-10408787 GCA_025531955.1 Erythroxylum orinocense | reverse complement strand
ACCTAACTTGAGCGTCGGAGGGGCTAATCGGGACATCACCCCCGACGTGCCTTGTTTATCTTGCAGGTATCCCATTCAAGGACAGCGATCAATCCATGAATCCAGACGGCAACCCACCCAAACCAAGACTTTTTTTATCTATTTTATTTTATTTTTAAATATAAATTTTAACTATTTATTTATATTAAAAAAAATTATAAGACATTAACAGTTTGAGAAGATGTAGCTCGAAACAATGGACTGTTGAAAAGGGCCAAAAAGAAAGCAAAGAAATTGTGATAAGAGAGGATGGAAGCGCGAACACAACACGCGGACACAATTACAAGATTTGCAGATAAGCCTCTTCGCTCTTTTTCTTGCTAACAAGAAACTGCACAACCTCAAACCAAAAACAAAAGAACTAAGAGCTCTCTCCCAGGTTTCAATGCTACCTATCCTCACTCTTCCCTCTCCAAAACCTTCACTCTTTCTCTCTCCATCATTCTCCTTCTTTACTCCTCTCCCTAACCGGACTCATCGTTTACTCTTCCACTCCAGCCTCAACGACACGCCGTTCCAGCCCCCAACTGGTGAGAACTCGCCCATCCAGCGGCCGCCGAGAACCCTTTTCCCCGGCGGTTTCAAGCGTCCCGAGATAAGGGTCCCGAGCATTGTCCTCCAGCTCCGCCCTGACGACATTTTGAGCTGCCCCGACGCGTTGAACTTCGTGGACAGGGTCGTTTCTAAGTGGGTTGGGATTGTTGTTCTCAATGCTGGTGATGGCAGTGGGAAGCGGCTATACGACGCCGCTTGCTTGCTGAAGTCTGTTGTGAGGGATCGCGCTTTCTTTTTGATTGGAGAGAGAGTTGATATCGTTGCTGCTGTTAATGCCAGTGGCGTTGTGCTTTCTGATCAAGGTTTTGATTTTTTGTTTTGGTTTTGGTTTTGGATTTTAGAGAGATTGTGAACTCCTTCAGTTGATTTACTTCATGTTGTGATCAAGCGTGAACCTTTCTACAAATTTCATGCACTACTTATTCGACTATGATCAAGCTGGACCTTTCTACCAATTTCATGCACTACTTATTAGACTATGTTATGTTGCATAAAGATGCCATGCAAGTTGAATAATAGTCTATTGGCTTTATTTGTTTGCAATTGCAGACAATCAATCTGTAGCCTTGTTGTCCATAAAAATTGTTATGCGTATTAGAAGTTAGACTCCGCGTATAAGTAATTTGGTTTTATTGTTATGACGTAGGTCTTCCTGCTATTGTAGCAAGAAACATGATGATGGATTCAAAATCTGAATCGGTAGTTCTCCCTCTTGTAGCCAGAATAGTAAAGACTCCAAAAGCTGCCTTTAATGCATCTAATGCTGAAGGTGCTGATTTTCTCATTTTTGACTCTGGTCAAGAGAAACATCTTGATCTTGGAGAGAACTTTGGATTGACGAATGTAAAGATACCCATATTTTTCATGTGTTCTTCGCTTGAAGAGACTACATTATTTATTGAGGGATCAAAATTTCCCACATCCGGTGCCAGTGGTTTAGTCATGTCCTTGGAGGATTTGAGGTCATTTAGTGATGATGATTTGAGCCGATTGCTTAACCTTGGACTTGCAACAGAGCCAAGCACCCAGGATGAGCTTGAAATCCCCAGTGAGTTGAAAAAGTTGGATTTGCAAAATGATCATCATGGTATAAAGAAGATAGCAGGCTTTGTCAAATTGAAGGACCGAGAAAAGCAGCTCGTAGAAACAGAGAAATCATTGTTGTTTGAAGCAATTGGTGTTATGCAAAAAGCTGCTCCTATGGTGATCTTTTAATTAAAATTTGGTAGTTGCATTCATTTATGAGATAATTTTAACCTATTCTCAAACCCTTCATATGCTTTTTTGCCTGAATCAGTTTTGGTTTTGAATGACAGATGGAGGAGGTTTCGCTTCTCATTGATGCTGTTTCTCAAATTGATGAGCCATTTTTATTGGCCATAGTGGTAATTGTGTGATGAATTTCAACAAATTCTGGTTCCAGGGGTATAATTGGTATTAGCTCAAAATTGCAGATGAACCCTTCTCTGTAAGATCTACAATGAAGTGGTCTTTAACATTTGCATGCACTCTGGGACAAATGAGAAAATAATGCCGAAAGTTCACAATTTTGTTTCATTTATTTGTTACTGAATATTGGGGCATGCCTTATAACAAAGATTCAGAATCCTGGAATCATTCTTTTGTTCTCTTGTCTTTTCTTTTATCTATAAGGGCCCTTAGCTGTTAGTTTAGCTGCACTTAGGCCTGTTTCTAGACAGCATCTTAATCTTCATATCTTAGGGTATTGTGTCCTTCCTCTTCCTACTTCTTAAAACAATTCTTTTGCCTCTTTTCTTTTCTTCCTACCTTTATTTTTAGGTCAATATTTGATGTTTGCAGTTCATGCTCAATCTCTGGCTAAGTGTAAGATTGATGTGAGCATATTTTGCTGTATACTTATGTCATTATCTTTATAAAAATGTTTTGAAAGGCTTTATTTCCTCATGATTCTTTGTCATTTTTTGGTGTCATTAGGGTGAATTTAACTCTGGAAAATCAACTGTTATTAATGCACTTCTTGGGGAAAGTTATCTTAAAGAGGGTGTTATTCCTACAACCAATGAGATCACCTTCTTACGCTATTCTAAGTATTCTGAAGAGCAACAACGCTGTGAAAGGCATCCTGATGGTCAATATATATGCTACCTCCCAGCTCCAATTCTTAAAGAGGTGTGTATTGCTTTATTTTCCCTCCCTTGGATTGTTTCACCATACATAATTGTAATGGGTGTAGAGGTTTTCAAAGTTGTGGACTGAGAACATGATTTGATCTTTCTGATTGCTGAGTAGACCTAAACAGTAGTGAAATAGATGTGCCTAATGTAACACAGTACATAAGGATGACCCAAAAATTTTTGTAAAGGCCCTTTCTAAAATTTAATTTAATGTTATTTTGAAACGACGTCATTTAGTCATAATACGTTTATGCTTGACATATTCCGGTTTCGGGCAGGGTCATAGAGTCTGAGCCCGAGTTTGGCCTGAAGACCAAAAATTTTGAAGGAAAAAAAATCAAGGCTGGCCTGAAGCCCAGTCAACCCCGGCCGAGTCTGTTGATTTCGGGCTTGGGCACAAATGTCATACCTGTCAGTGCAATAAATTTGTCCAATAGCATTGTCAGAAAGTTGCAGGGAACAGTGTGTGATAATAGTTAAACCAAAGTATTCAAAACATATGTCATATGTGTCTCCATTTGTACTTGCTGGATGTTGTGCTTAATGTGTATAGGCTGAAGAAGATGCTACTTCATTGTAGTGTCTGTCTTTTTCTACTACAAAATTCTAACTTTTCTTTTCTGAAAAGCAGATCAACATTGTTGATACACCAGGGACTAATGTCATCCTCCAAAGACAGCAGCGCCTAACAGAGGAATTCGTGCCTCGTGCAGATTTGCTTCTTTTTGTTATTTCTGCTGACCGTCCATTGACTGAAAGTGAGGTATGGAATTTTTAACTTGAGATTGTTTCTAACACATTTCTCATTATTCTGCAGTCTTCATATCACAACTCAAATATCATGAACTTATTTTATGTTGAGTTTGATTCTATTTATATTATGGGTTAATTATCCATTTAGTAAGGATTCTCTACTTTTGATTCTTTGTGCCATCTAATTTAAATATTCCATTGCCTTGATGATTAATTGAAGTTGATTACATAGTTTTAATGTTTCTAAAACCTATTTTGTCGCAATATAGTGAGATTTAGAAGGTGCAAACAATCCTGCAATTGGCTTACATGTTCATTTTGATCTGCACGAATTTCCTTAGCGCTTAATGAATGCATTTGACATTGGTTTATTATATAGAAAGGCCCAATTTAGTCCTAAAGGAAATTAATTTGCATTTGCCTAATTTTCTTGCTGACTGTTGTCTATTTGCAAGTGTGATTATGTAGATGCTATGTACTTTCTTGTCTGGATTTGTTGTTTTCATTTATGAATTTGATTTTGCTCCTTCATACTGTTCTTCAGGTAGCATTTCTCCGTTATACTCAACAGTGGAAGAAGAAAGTTGTCTTTGTGTTGAATAAATCTGACCTTTATCAGAGTGCCAGTGAGGTTTATTATGAACTCTTTTTGCACCATTCATTGATTATTTACTGATTGAGATATTGTTGATTTATGTTAATCTGGTTTTCTAAAACTTCCAACTTCCTATTTTGCTTGTCTCGCATGATATGTAGCTTGAGGAAGCTATATCATTTATCAAGGAGAATGCAAGGAAATTGCTGAATGCTGAGAATGTAATGTTATATCCTGTTTCTGCGCGTTCTGCTCTTCGGCAAAAACTATCAGCTTCTTCTAGCATTGGAAAAGATCACAAAGAATTGTTAGCTTTAGATTCTCATTGGAAAATTAGTAGCTTTTATGAACTTGAACAATTCCTTTATAGTTTCTTAGATGGATCAACGAGGACGGGAATGGAAAGGATGAAACTTAAACTTGAAACACCAATTGCAATAGCTGAACGTTTATTTTCTGCTTGTGAAACTCTTCTGAAAGAAGATTGCCTGAGAGCCAGACAGGATTTGACCTCTGCAACTGAACTAGTTGAGAGTGTAAGAGATTATGCGATGAAGATGGAAAATGAGAGTATTGCTTGGAAGAGAAAAGCTTTATCGCTGGTACATTAAAGTTGATTATATTTCGATATGAAAATAAATTTTGTTGTTTCAATAACTTTTGAATTAGCTATTGTTAATTGGATTGTAGATTGATGCAACAAAATCCCGGGTAATAGAGCTCATAAAGTCTACTCTGCAATTATCTAGTGTTGATGTTGTCTCATCATATATATTTAAAGGAGATAAATCTACCATGATGCCTGGCACCCTACGGATCCAAAATGATGTTATAGGTCCTGGACTCTTGGAAGCACAAGTGAGTAAGCTCCAGCACTTTTAAAAATATGACACTGTCTTCTATTTTTTCAGTTAGCTATGTTCTCAAATGTTTGCAACTTTTCTGCTATATTACCTTAACTCGTGTCACATCTTTGTATTACCTACCCGTACAAGATCTGTAAACACTTCTGAGCCTTCTAATATTGCTTTTTATCCATTTATGATATCATATCCCATTTTAGTTATATGGTAATGATAATTCTTTTCGTCTTCCCCTTTTTCTTGTTGATTTTATCCTGCCCCTACAGAAATTACTAGGAGAATATTTGACATGGTTGCAATCAAGCAATGCTCGTGAAGGCAAGCTGTACAGAGAATCTTTCAGTAGAAGATGGCCTTCATTTACTGATCCAAATCCTCATATGTACTTAGATACATATGACTCTCTGAAAAACGTTGATGAGCTGAGCTTGAGCGTTATAGAAGACTTCAATGTTGATGTTGCTTCTAAGCTGTTTGAACAAGAAATACGTGAAGTGGTCAGTCTCAAGTTTCCCTGAGTGATTCTTTTATATGTAATGTAGAAACTGATTACAAGTGGAAAATTTGAGTTATGATACTTTTTCGAAGTAAAATCAACTGTGCCTACTATCATTTCAACTTGCCGAATCTCCAAGTAGGAGGCAGGTAGATGCTTAATCTTGTGTATAGTTTGAAAGCAGATCATGTGCATAATTTCTAGGCTAGTGTCTTATGGATGCTTAGCCCGTGATATGTTGCTTATTTTGTTTTACCTAGTTTTTTCTGTTGTATCTTTTAGTCAGTCATTGTGGCAAATCTGAAAATGTCTGTAGGCAACTTATAATAAATTAACATCAAGAAAGCCAAGTAATTGGTGGCATTTTGAATTTGTGTAGATAATATTATTGTCTTGTTTTCCTATCTCATGACTTCTAAGATGCGGCACCATGCTTCAAATTTAAAGTATTCTGGTCAGATTGTAATCATTTAAATTTGATAGATAGAAGCTGATTAAAAGATTCGGTCAATTAATGACCCAAGGACTGAACATTTTATTTTTCAATCACAGTATTTGGGATCTTTTGGTGGACTAGGAGCCGCTGGTTTATCTGCATCTCTTCTGACGTCTGTGCTACCTTCAACTTTAGAAGATCTTCTTGCTCTTGGTTTATGTTCTGCTGCGGGGTAATAATTCTAAAACCCCAACCTCCTTCGTAACTTACTGCTTAGTATTCAAAAGTTTCCTTTATACCATACGGCTGCATGATTTAGATCCTTAATTTTTTGAACTTTACTTATAACAATGCCCTTTACTCTTATGTTAAATGACTTGAATTTGTTTCATCGGTAGGGAGTACCAACCATGGGTTGCTCTCTGAACTACACATCCGTAACTTGTATGACTTGTGCATATTTGCTTTGTGTACTTGTTCTCGTCATATCTGCGGCATCTATCTTTATATATTTTGATGTAGTTCATCCAGTCATAGACAGTCTGTACGCTTTTTATTCTTTCTCATCTCTTAATCAACGCGAGTGTGAGTTTCCTCGCCTGACCCCAGAGACGGAGCCATGTTACAGGAGAGGGGGGCCATGGCTCCCCCTTTCAAATTTTTTTTTTTTAAAATTACTTATATAATTAAAATTTTTAAAATTACAAATATAAGTGGCTCCCTTTAAATTTTTTTTTTAAATTACAAATATAAGTAGCCCCCTTTAGAGTTGAGTCTGGCTCCGTCCCTGCCTAACCCTTTGTATATGTGACAGATATATAGCAATTGGAAGTTTCCCAGCTCGTAAACAAGCTATAGTAGATAAGGTAAACAGGATTGCAGATGGCTTGGCACGTGAAATTGAGAATGCCATGCAGAAGGATCTCTCGGAAGCTGTTGGGAATTTAGAGAACTTTGTAAAAACTATTGGCAAGCCGTACCAAGATGCAGCACAAGTGAGGCTAGATAAACTTTTACATACTAAGGATGAACTATCCAATGTCGAGAAGAAACTTAGAACATTTCAAGTTGAAATTCAGAACCTTCACGTATTATCGTAGGATCGTTAAGTTGGTGCAGGATTGATCTGTGTTCTAAATTATTGGATGCAATAGGGAGTTGTGTTATTGACGGCATTATTAGTGTTACCTTCCATTTTTTTCAGGAAGTGTAAAATAATAATATAATGATAAAAAATGACAATAAATTTGAGTGCTCCGTTCAGTACCCTGTAAAGCTTGATACAGTATGGTGTATCTTCTGCATTAATTGTTTTCACCTTTTAAAACGAAGAATATGCCCCCGTTTCCTTTTTGTCAAAAGAATTACACAATGCTCAGTGGTAAAAGTAACAAGTCGGTGGAGCTGTCCTCTTAATACAGTATGTTTCATGAAACTAAAATTTCCACTAACAGATGCTTTGCAGCCTGTTAATAGCCTCTCCTACACTTTGTCTGCAAAGAGAATTCAATCAACTTTAGTTTGCTAACCTTGCTTAATTTTATGAATGCTCCTCATTTTTGTTTCCTATTGGCTAATAGAATACGGCTTTGACCTTATATTGTTAAATGAAGGTATACTTGTTTACACATCGTGTATGCTAATTCTCGTTTCAAAGTTGAAAAAGGGATGAAGGTTTTCTTCCTAGAGAAATTTAACTTCATTCGGATGATGGTGAATGCCAACACTTTAGAAACAGGAATGGTTTAAGAAATTCTTAAAAATTAGAGCAGCTCTACCTTATCTCTGTTTATACCCACCCAAAACGTTGATCAGTTTAGTGACGTATCTGCATGGTTTACGTGTAACTTCTACAAACTTCCAGAAAAGAAGGATTTACTGTTATAATGGTCAAAAGATACGAGAAAGCACGCTTCTTTGACATGTTTGCTGAATTTGATTCCAATGGATCCCCTGGGAAAGATTTGTAGAGTAAGAAATTGGCAAAAACAATGAAGTATAATATATAAACAAAAGACGAGCATTTCAAATTAAAAATGGATCTTACTTTGTGACTTTCAGGTGGAGCCAAGGAAACAAAGATGATGCAGCAGGACCTCTATTTCATTTTGGCTGCGGAGGATCTTTCGTTCCCTTGATTGGTCCATCTGTAAAATAAAAATTAAAAAAACATTCAATTGAAAATTGATTGATCTTGAAAGCAAATTTGATAGGGACAGTAGAAATCGGGAGCACAATTTCTTTTTGCTCCCACACTATACTGGCACAGTAGATTCAGAGAGCTAAAAAGGCATTATTTTGAGCCAACAGGCATTTTCCTCAATCGAAACCTCCCTGAATTGACGCTATTGACTGATCGATATAGCTCTCAACATGCAGAAAGTATCTACATTTTCACTTGTACGTGACATTAAACTCTTGTTCATTGTTGGAGAGTGTAACCATTTACTGTGCATTTGTAACAACACAGCGTATGTTCTAATCCATTCCTTTTCCTGCTTCTTTATTTACCAGTTTTCCTATTTGACTGGTTAGCTTAGCCACAGAGTCTGCAGTTCTTAGGAACAATGACTTTATAAGACTGTTCCTGCAACCAAAAAAAAAAAACATTGAGGCTGGAATCAGGCAGAATGAAGACTAAAAATTCGCTTCAGGGAAGAAAAGGTTATTGTCACGACAATGATCTCCATTCCGCAATAAAGTTCCTGAACAGTAGTTAGCTGGTTTGTTGTGGTGACAGATGAATTATTTCTGCAATAAATCCACCCTAGAGATCAGCCAAGCTAGACACCAACAAAAAACTATATGGATAACTATAGCTTTTGCTTTGTCTAATAGTAAGTGTAATTTTTCAATATATCACTCGTTCGGTAAGTTAATTAGGCATGAGAAGCTAGTGGCAGAAAGTAGGGAGTACTGTATTCCAACCCAAGCGGATGGAGGAATGAGTGGAAAGGAGAATATTTGGCTTTACAGGAATAGTAATTTGTGAGGGACAAAAAGAAAGAAACTAATGCTTTTTCTTCCAAGGTAAACATGCATGTCCGTAGAGTTTTTAGCATTTTCTTTCTTAAAGCCTCTTGGAACCAAAAGTATCAGATTGGTCCAAAGAAAAGGCAGTGCAAAGAAGAATGGGACGTTACTTTCTTTCGGAAATCTATAGATTCTAAAGTCGGAAATGTATACCCCAAGCTTCCACTCTTGCCTTGGAAGATATCAAAGGCATGGATCAACCAATGGCTTCTTCTCATTTGGTCGGTTGATTAGTACTAAATTTAAAACTTGAAATGATCATCCGAGTGTTCTAAAGTATACACCTTCTCGATGATATCAAGTTCTGTCTCCTGTGGCTTGCAATCATCGTTTTGTGAATTAAACTAATCCCTTAAATATCTAGTGTATGAACTGGTGTTGATTTCGTGAATCTTGATGATGAAAGCGTAATAATTTTCAATCTCCATTTTCATCTCCTGTTTCGATAAGATTTGGACGCTGTAGTTAAAACATACGTAATTTGTAAAGTTAGAAATGAGATCAAAGAACCCCTTCCCTTCACAAAAATTAAAACCGGAATGGAACCTGGAACTCTCGTTGTCCTTAAAATCTGTAAGCAACTATTTTCTTCCTTTAGGAATTGTTTTCAGACCACCAGAAATATAAGAACTCACTAACAAGCTAAGATGATTTACTGTTTATATGTTGTTACTGTGGGTTGCTAATCTAAGGCTACTTTTGGTTGAGATTTTTATAATAGAATGAAATATTATTCTATGGATCGGGAAAAAGTTTTATAATAAAATGAAATGAGATGAGATGAAAGAGGAGGGTTTCATATTACATTTCATTCTATCTTAAACAGTAAAAAAAATCTCCAATTTGAAAAGTTTATAATAGAATGTGAAATAATAATCAACTTTACATTATATTATAAATCTTTTATCTAAATAACATTTCACTATATTATATTATGAATTCTTTCATCCCTTTCAAAGAATAATGTTTTAATATTATATTCATTGACATTCTATTCTATTATAAATCATTTTATTTCATTTACTTTAATTCTACCCAAACATGCCCTAATTACCGGGTCTAGAAGTTTGCGACGTGAAATGTTTTCCTGCGAAAAGAACAATGTGATATGTATGTTTTGAAATATTGAGTACAAATTCCAAAAAAAATATCCATAATATGATTTACCATTAACTACTACAAGAAAATTCACAATTTTCGACGGAAAATACTGTCGGTAAAAATGAGATTTCCGTCGAAAAAGATAAATACCGACGGAATACGACGAGAAAAATAACCGTCGTCAACACAGTTGTTGCTATCACTCACCGACAATAATAATTTCCGTCGTTAAATTATCAACGGTATACCGACGGAATATATTCCGTTGTTATTATTTACCGACGGTAAGTTGTAAAAGCTCCGTCGTTGGACAGGAAATCGTAACGATGGATTTCGACTGTCGGTATACTTCACCGACGGATAAACCGTCGGTATGACTAAATCGTTGAATAAAGTTAATGGCATAAGGTGCCAACGAGCTAAAATCCGTCGGTAATTGGATTTAATTACCGATGGTAAGGTAACGTCAGTAAAGCAAAAAAACGTTTTTTGTACCGACAGTATGCTTATTTCCGTCGGCAAAACTAATCATTTACCGACGGTTTTGGTTAACCGTCGGTGAGATGAATGTTTGGATAAATACACACTTTCAATAGTTCAGTTACTTGTGCATATTAACTTTATTTGTATATTTGTATATATTTGTGTAATCAGAAAATTAGATGATAAGAATATAGTGAAAAGAATGTATATTATTTCAAAGTGATAATGAACAAGTTAAAGTGTACATAAATCCATCAGTTTGTAATTGAAAAATAATGAGTTCGACTATCTAAGGTTGTGGTGATCGTGGGTGGTCCTCTGTAGAACTTCCCTTTTGCTGTTCCAACGATTATCTGAGTCGAGCCACCTGCTCTATCTCTTCCCTCATCTTTTCCATAAGCTCCATCTGCTCTTTCATCCGTTGATCTTGCTCTCTCATCCGTTGCTTTAGAAGATTGGGAATAACACGTGTTCCTATATGAACCTAGGCCGAATATCCTCCCACGACGATCCCTACTACCCACAGCTTCAAGATACGTCTAAGTCACATCTACTGGTTGTTCCTCCTGAGATTGTCGCTGAAAGGTTTGCTGTAATTGATCCTATAAGGTATGTCAAGTTAACATAAATAGGAAGGAAGGGATCATTATTAAGAAAGAAATAAAATGCATTCAGTTGACATACATTCAGCTCTCGACACCGGTTGTTGATTAATGTGACACCGTCATGCTTCTTCGTGTGAGTGTGCAGAAATAATTGAATAGGTGTAGGCTTGATACCCAATGCTTTCTCCTGCATGAATAAACTAGACTGTTAGATGTGAACTACAATTTATTGAAATTTCGACAAATGTTTCATCACTAGTAAGGAAACATTTGTGTTTGCACTTCCTATATGGACATCTGATCTTTTACCCATCCATATATGCACGTTGACAACATGCATATTAAAGAAAACCTTCAACTCCCTCAACAAATTTAGGATTTATGAAACCATCAGGAGTTAATTGTCTATACATCCAAGATGTATCCCGGAAACTCATATCTGGCCAACTGTTCATTTATCCCAGTGAATCTATTGTCAGTATAATTCATGTATATGACAACAAACTAAGTACGTCACATAAGACTTCATTTCCAACATGAGGTATGGGTTAAGGTTTATGGGAAAATTTCAAATATATTTAAACTTAATATTTGAAATATATGTTTGTAAAACAATATGTCATAATACACATATTGTTAACAGTTTGATATCAACAGCAAAACAATATGGTTCTATCACTAATAAAACAAGTACTGATAAAAATATGAATACTTAATTTTATGTTATAGTTAACATAAACTTTTCAAAACATATATATTGAAATGAAAATATATAGACATTAACAATCAAATAATGATCATCATACTGCAAAGCATTAATACAATACCGGATGCGCAAAATTAACGTAATTGGAAAATAAGCAAAAGGTCGCAGTCGTCCTCTTTCAATAAAGGACGTTCACAGAGGAAATTAGTATACCGATCGTTTCAACCAAGGGCAAAAAAATTTGTCAAATACATAATCACTTACCTCAACTGAAGGGAAGAACGATCTTCTCTCCGTACTTCAATGAAAATGTTGAGGACGTATGTAAAACTAATACAGAATGTTGTTTAAATTAGCATACAATGAATTGTTGACACTGTCTCTCCATATACATACATGAATGTCATTTCAATACCTGTGTAGGCTTCTCTTCAATTTTCTCGAAAGTATAAATACTGAGGACAATAGACTTCCTACAACTAACAAAAAAAGCATACATTTTAGAAAGCAAAATACATTAAAAAATTTCCCATGAATTTAGGAAACTTACTTAAGGTCATTAACTATACTCAAATAAATATAATTAATTGTTATGCTCAATTAAATGGTTACTAATAAGATCAGAAGTTAATGCTGATCCGTTTTGGTTGTAATCACAAAACAGATCATAATTTACGAGCGTCCTGCTGAAAATTCGGAAGCATTTCCCCTATAAAATAATCACCCCCCCTCTTACACATAAGAGAGCCCCCTTCATGTGAAAATCCACTTCTATATTCGACAAGTAAAGCCAACTCACAACTGATCTCCAAACTACATGTCCATACTTTGCATTGTCAACAA
>JANZLX010000004.1:10365930-10383062 GCA_025531955.1 Erythroxylum orinocense | reverse complement strand
TAAGTGAATTTGGCTTAGGATTTAAGGATTTTGAGGGTGTACATTGGAAAGAAACTATCATGTTTACTTAGAGTAAATTTGAAATGTTGCCTAGATTGATGAATAATGTCCAAATATGTTGGATGAAAAATGTGCTTAATTATGTCATAAAATGAGTAAGTTTGGATTAAAGGCATTAAATGCATTAGAAAATGCAAAAAGGGAAGCTAATGTCATGGTGTTTAATTATGGAATTTATGTTTAAGTAGTATTTTCATCGTATGTTGTTTTTATGTGTAAAGGCTCGGGAGCTGTGAATCGAGGAGCTCATATTGAGGATTGTCGAGGGTAAGAGAGGGCATACCGTCTTTTGAGGTGAGTTAGGGAAACCATATTTCTCAAATAGGATTAGAGCATCCTAAGACAAGTATGATGACTTGTATGTGAATTTTGAACCTAGGCAGTGTAAGGTAGAAATTGAATTTCAAATAGATGCTAATATGCTCATGTATTTAATAAATGGCATTGTTTTGAACAACTATATATTTGGATTTCAAAAGATGGCTTTTCTTTGATGAAATAATGTTTTCGCAGTAAGCCTTGCATAGTCGGATTAAGGATACTGCGAATATCCTTATCCTGAGTATGCGGCAGTTGTCATGGGCTCGATGTGGTACCGGGTCGTGACAAAGGCACTTTAAGATTATAATATATTTTGTCATGATAATTGTTATCTCATTTTATTAATTCAATAATCTTAAAGGCTTACCATGCATAAACATTTTTCTTACTTCATTAGCCAAGTCTTTTTATTCACCAAGAGATATTAAATCTTTTATTTTAAAAGGAAAAACCTTTTATTCTTTCAAAAATTCTTTGAAATAATTCCGTTAAACAAATAAAGTTTGAGCATTTGAAGCTATTTAAATCATATTTTTTAGAAGCATTGGTTAATCAATATAGATTAGTAATTGATTAATGTAAGTTAAATATGTAACATGAATTTTATTGACACATTAGTTGACCAATATGTGATGTGGTCAGCCAATATCCCTCTAGGACACATTGGTAGACTAATGTGCTCTAATGATCAACTAACGTGCGCCAGCTAGTGAATATTGTGTATTGACTGCATGTTGGTTGACCAATATGTCCTAGTAGTTGACCAATATGTTGAAACTATTTATTGTAATGACTAGTTTTTGGCTTCATAACTAGTACAGGTCTTAAAACCTTAAAAATACAATTTTCCATTAGTTCTTGGATGGAAAAGCATTTGAGTGTTTTATAGACATATTTTTAAGTGTTAATCAAGCATTTGAATATTCATTGTCTCATGTTTAAGCAAGCCTTTTTTATTTTAGCAAAGGGATAAAGTGAGATGTTTTAGGTTGCAAGTTTCTATTTGAGTTTTTTTATGTTGTATTTGGGAGTATTTTAAGTGACATTAAGATTCTTCTTCATTGTTAAAGAAGATTATAAAAGGGTTCCTTTTTACTGAAAAAAGAATACACAAAGATTATTCTTTGCCATGAAATAAGAGTTATAATAGAATTTCAAGAAGACTCTTAAGAGTGGATTGGTAAAAATTAATTTTTGAACTACTAAAAACTAGTTTAAGTTTCTCTTCCCTTACACTTTTTACATTATAACTTAAGCGTATTGTTGAAATTTATTATTTTATATCATATTTTCATGTTTTAAAAATTATATTCATTAACACAATAAGTTTGTAAATATTTTTTTAAAATTTATCAACATGCAATTCACTCTTCTCTTAGATGTTATTAGGCACTAGCTCTTGTTGTATATTATTATCAACAATTGTTAAAAGAGCATAATTAGGATAACAATGAATTGGATTACAAAGTTTAAGGTGAAAAATTCAATAGAATTAATATTTTTAGACTATGACAATGAAGAGTAAGGATTTGTTAACTTAGCAAAGTATACTATAGAGGTTGCAGGGGAATAAATTTAATATATGGGTGCGTTTGACTGAAAGAGTTATAGTTACAAATATATTATGTTATAGATATTATATCCCTCGTGGAGACATAAAATAAATTTAAGTGTCTATATATATTGAAGTCTCTCAAAAGTCTGAAGTAAAGACTATGTAGGATGGAGTGTAAGAGGAAACAGATCTGCAACAACATATCAATGCATTTATCTAAATAATCCATGACCTATTAAAGCTCAAGTTGACTATTGAAGAAGATGATAAAGCAATGATTATACTTTGTTCCTTATCCCTCTGTTATGAATATATGTGACTATGCTTATAGTAGATAAAAAGATAATTGATATGAATGGTCTTATGTTGTGTTGGCTCACAATCAATAGATATAAAATACCAGTGAAAGCTTTTAAGTTTAAAGACCATATGTGAGAGAAAATCAAGATTATAAGAGAAAGTAAGGAAAAGATGGTTCGTACAAAAGGAATTCTATATCTAAATTTAAAAGTAAAATTACAATTAAGTGTTATAAGTGTAAGAAAATACGATATATTAGGATGGAATATCCAAACAAGGAGGGATAGAGTGATAAAAAGAAAATTAATGATTTGTGAATGTCTATTAATGACAAGTGAAGCAAAACTTGTAATTATAGCAATAAAGATATGCTCTATGTTTTTACCAGGAAACTTCAAGACTCATAAATTTTAGATATGGAATGCCCACATCATACGACACAAAACAAGGATTCATTTATGTTGTATACATAAAAAAAAAACTTTGGCACCATCTAGTTAGAGGATGATAAAGCTTGTAAAATTGTTATAATTAAAGATGTTAAGTTCAAGATGTTTGATAAAGTTGTTAAGATGTTGTACATTAAGAAAGAACTTAATCTATGTTGTCAAGAAGTTATTTGTGGTTTGATATATACTAGATTACTGCATTACAACTCATATGAGTAGGTCATTTAAGTGAATGAGGAATAACATAACTTTATGATAAGAGCTGATTAAAAAATGTCAACATTAAAAGTTAGACTTATGCAAGTTTCATGTTTTTAGTTAAATGTTTAAGGTAACCTTCAAAGATGCAATATTTGAGGAGTAACATATGCTAAGACAAATATATAGGGAGGACATTATAAGGTTAATAAAGAGCAATGCTGGTTTAAAGATGTTATAAGCAAAATTAGAACATCTTGGAATATATGTTAATGGGGCTAGAAATTCTAGCTTAAAAGATAGAAAAATAATGTCAGGAGAATAGTATCAACACAATATAACCATAAACAAAGCAAGATATAGCATCAAGTCTCTAAGTGGATATCGTTGGGAAGACTTAGTCTTGTATGCTTTTACTATCAGTAATAAGAATCCAACTATCTTTCAGGGAATTATGGATAATCATAAGAAGGATATAAGAATGAGTGTTATGGTGAAGGATGCTAGGTTCCATTAGATTAGGAATTGATGCATCTGAAAAGATCTTGTTACAGAAAGGTTTACATTTTGATGAATACAACTGATATGTTGACAAAACTAGTTATTGTAGAGATGTTTGAGCATTTCTTAGACTTAATTAATATCTCAAGATATGAGACATAACTACAACCTAATCTATATAAAATATATTCACCAAAATAGAGATTATTGTATATGAATCATATATATATGAGTGTGCAATCTTAGAGTGTTTTAGATGAGCGTATATTAGAGTGTAAAGGTGAAGACATGGGTTAGAATGTGGACATGTCAGTGTAGCAAAGGATTTTCTAAAGAAAGATAGAGCTTGGGACAGGGGCGTGCTAAAACTTGGGCTTATATGTAGATAAATACAATGAATTATTTGACATAGAATATGGATGTATCAAATCTCATATTTATGTATAAACAAGAAATTAAATCATATGGCTCTAGAGATGATTATGTCCCAATCATGTGCATAACAAGCTATCTTATTAGGAAATATATTTTTAATAGATTTCAAACTCTAGAAAGATTTTAAGACTTATTATAATCGTATTTAAGTTAGTTTAAGTGTGATGAGGGGCAAGTTGTGCTGAGTTATACCATATATATATTGGTAAATCAGCAAAAACTTTTATATAGATAAGAAAAAGTTATATACACAGCTAGTGATTTTCGAAAAAATCTTTAGCCTACCAAAAGAGCTCACATAAGATATATATATAGGAACCGTGAGCAAAGCATGGAAGAAAACACCACACCCTCACAACCTGCCTATCGAGAAGCTTAAGAAAATTAAATCCACTACCTTGTTACAGAAATTCACCAGCATGCATGAGAACACCACACAATGACTTGCAAATAAAATACCACCAAATGCCAAGAACCACAAACAACAGAACTTATTTAGAAAAAATATAAGAAAGTCCTTCCAATTCCTTGTTGACGGTCAAGGTTGCCTTTTGCACTTATACCTATCTGGACAGGACCTCCATAGGAAATGGATCCCATCCTGATAACCTGCCTATTATCGATGGGAAGGAAGTATAACCATCCTCCTCATTATCCCTGAGATGTCCATGAACTTGCGATTTTGTCAATATGAATAAAAAGAAACCTAATTATATAAAATAGAAAATATGTAATCTTCATTTAGAGGTTCAATTAAATAGTGAAATTAGCTACTTATGATTCTCAAGAACATATGTATACTAAATTAATTAAACCTTGTTAAAATTCTTCTTATATTCTTATTATTTTTATACTACCTTATTCTTATTTTACATTATTGAACCTATATCTTAATTATTTTCTAACTCAACAGCATAGTATAATCTGAGTTCATTTATCACATGGTTTATATTATCTTTTGATGATAAATCTAGCCGTACTAACTGTTCTCCATAAGCTTCAACATTTATGATTATAAGATGGATTTCTTATATTTATTCTATGCTTATAACAATATAACATAGAGTAAAAGGTCCACCATGCTTCCTTTTCTAATT
This sequence comes from Erythroxylum orinocense, assembly GCA_025531955.1. NCBI lineage: Eukaryota > Viridiplantae > Streptophyta > Magnoliopsida > Malpighiales > Erythroxylaceae > Erythroxylum > Erythroxylum orinocense. Next base: position 10,378,146 of record JANZLX010000004.1, on the reverse strand, counting down.
TTGTTTTGATTAGAATATCACAGGGTATCCCACGGAGCTTTTACCAGGCATTTCAGCCCCAACCTTAATCTTTAAAATCAAGGTAACTCTTCTGTAGTTCCTTCAGCAATACCTAGTACAACCTAGTTTCGTTTCCTACCTCTAGACGTAAGGAATTAGCTAAGGAAGGATGTAAGATATTACTCTATATTAGTTTGTGGAAAGCACATAACAAATATAAGAGGGGAAATGTTTTATTTATGAAACATGGGGAGTACAGAGAAGAAAGTTTGCATGGGAAGTGCTTCCTCGATGCCTTAAGCCTTCTATTAGTTACATATTTATAGTAACAAATGATATGATATTTTTCTTAGATATTTTACATTATAAGACACGTTTTATTGACACATCCATAGTAAAACAAAACTATTTTACACGTCTTCATGTATGACAATACCTAATATATATCATTTATCTTCAGTCACTATCTTTTGGCTTTTGTGTTGGCATCTGGATTAATTTTTTAGAACACATCGGACACTTATCTTTTGGATGCTTGCGAAACTAACAAATCTTCTGTTGTGCTTGATAGCTTGATTTTATCATGCCTGTTTCGAGTAACTTCATCTTTGTTAACAAGAAATTCTGAGCTGCAACTAGAGTAGTCTTGGCTGGTGATATCATAACGGATGAGTGAATCTTTTGACCTCCATATGTTCGGAATCCTCTTTTGAAACTGGCTTCTAGTCCTTGAAGGACTATCCTGATCCTAATAGCTCTTCTATAATGAATATCTTTTTCTTCAAATTTAAGATAATCTTTTGTTTTTTTTCCTGATTTATAAATATCGAGAATGAATCTGCTTTTCCCAACTGTATTAGATGATAAGCTGGATAGCTTCCATCATTATCGAAATTTGGTCCTACTGAAAGGAATTTCAATATTAAAATATCTTTTGGGTTATTGTAGGATTGTTGAGATAGCAATCTCGTACTCCATCTTTTATCCATTATGGTAAAAGACTTATCTCTGGAAAATTTGGTGATGATAAATATATCGAGTTTAAAGCTCCAAAATCATACCAGTGTCTTACCTCTTACAGATCGGATTCTTATAAATAGTTGATTCGAGGATATATCCCTGAGAAGTCAAAGTATCTTGCTTCACTATTTGACAAGTGGAATAAAATTTTCATTATCTCTTGCTGTTGGTTCACTTCTGGAGGGATCATAGCCATATCTCTTACTATCTGTGAGGTTGTGGATGGTTGTAATGGAGAACTGGTAGGTGGAGTTTTATGGGGTCATAAATCAATATTTATCTTTTTTAGTGAGAGTTGTTTAAGAGTATCTGTCTTTGGATGTGTAGAGTGAGCAATATACTCTACTATCTTAAGGCTGGAATTTTCGTAATTTTCTATATTCATCTGGATGAGTTCACTGCCTTTCTTTATCAAACTAGAAACTTCTCGTGTCAGTCCTGGGAGATTAGCAATATCTAGGAAATCTGAAACATTATCTTTAATATATCGTATTTTTGTATCCATTTTGTGAATTTCCTCAAGTATCTGGAGTCGATGGTCTTCCATCTCTCGTGAGAAAATTTGCTAAAACATTTTTGTCAGATTTAATAATTTCAATATCAAATACATAATCAGAAAGTAGTGTTTGCCATCTAATTAATCTTTTATACTCAGGTCTACTGGGTAGGTTATTATTAACGAATGCTTTGACTTGGGTATTATCAGTTCTTAATAAAAATCTTTTAGGGAGTAAAAAGTAATAAATTTTTTTACAACTTTTTACAACTGTTAATAATTTTTTCTCATTTATATGATATCTAGTTTCAGTATTAGTAAAAGTTCCTGAACAATATCTACACAAACTTTATCCTATTTTTTCATTATTATAATAATCTATTTTCTTTAAAATTCCACTCCAGTATTTTTCTGAAGCATCGGTTTCTAATATTAAATTATCTTTTGCACTAGGTAAATATAATTTTGGTAATGTTTTACATAATCCCTTGATTTGTTTTACTTGCGTCTCTAATTCTAGGGTAAAGCTAAATATCGTATCTTTTTTAAGTAAATCTTGAAAAGGTTTTCGTAATTGGGCTAAGTTTTGGATAAAATCTGAAGCATATGTTAAAATTCCTAAAAAGCTTTGTACTTGCCTTTTATCGATTAATTTATCTGGAAATTTAGAAATCTTTTCTAGTATATGACTCTGGAGTTCTATTCCTTGTCCATCTACTTGCATACCTAAAAATTCTACTTTATTTTGTAATATTTTTATTTCTTTTTAGATAATCCTAGTTCATGTTTGATACATATATTAGAAAATTATCTAATTACTTTAAATGAGTATGAATATCTTCTGATGCTATAAGAATATCATCAATATAAACAAATATAAAAGCATAATCTCTAAAGATATTATCCATTTTTCTTTGAAATATTTGAGGTGCATTTTTTAATCCAAAAGGCATTACTAACCACTCATAATGTCCTTGTGGAGTAGAAAATGTTGTATATTGTATACTATCAGGATGCATTTTTATTTGCCAAAATCCACTTTTGCAATCAAATTTTGAAAATATATGTTTATTTCTTGTTTTATTGATTAAGCTTTCTTTATTTGGAAGAAAATATCCATCAAATATTGTATTATCATTTAACTTTTTATAAATTATTACCATTCTTGTCTTACCTCTAACTTGTTCTACTTGTCCTCTTACTATGAATGCAGGTGAACTGTGAGGTGACTGGCTAGGTCTAATAAATCCTAAGTCTAATAATTCTTTTAGTTGTATCATAAATTCTTTTTGGTCTTCTTCATTATATCTCATAGGTTTTACTCGTATAGTCATATTTTTATCTTTCATTTCTAATTTAGCATATAATTGATTTTTTATCCTAAAATTTTAAAGGATTATCTGTATAACATTGTTCTAATTTTGTTGTAATGTTACCTATTTGAGTGTCAAGTTGCCTCTATTCTATCTTATAGTTTAAGAATGGTTTAGTTTTTGGAAAAATCAGTTTGGTTGTGTAACCTATACCACCACGTTGGGTTGTGCGAGGGATAAAGGTAATAGGAAAGGGTTTAGCATAAGCTTTGCGAAGTCTTTTAATGGTTATCAAATGAAGACATGGAGTTTTAAACAATATCTGATTGGCTATTATATCAAAAAGTTATTTTATGAAATAATTGTAGAAAATTGTTTCCTAATAATATATCAGTACTAGTATTATGAAAATAGAATGGTGGACATTTTATTAAAAATGATCCTAATAATATTATCGGTTGTTCAATTCCTCTATTTATTTCAATAGTATTATTAGATATATCTTTTCCTTTTATTAAGAGTAATTCTTTATGGTATTCTTTTGGAAAACAATCTATTTTACATAAGCATGCTCCTGAGCCACTATCAATAAAGGCAGCAAAATATTCTGCTTTATATTACTTATAGGTTATTCCTATAGGAATATATATTCTATTAGGAGTGGTCATTTAGGGATATGTATTAATTTTCTATTATATGATATCTTTATTCCATAAGAAGTAATATGATAAGGTTTAACATTTTCGAGAAAAGTTATTCCTAACATTATCTCTAAGGTATCATTAAATTCATTATTTTCTATTAATAATCTAATTGGTATCATATCTTGTCCAAATCGTATTAAGGTTTCTTTGGCTTCATCTATTGAATGTAATTCCCCATTAAAATTTGTATATTGGTGAGGTTCATCCAATTTATATTTTTGTAATTCTGTACAAAGTTTATAACTTATATAATTTCCATTTGCTCCAGTATCTATTAATATATTTACTGGGACAAAATCTATTCCATTATAATATTCTCCTTTTAACTTATAATTTCTTAGATTATCATTTTTAGCAATAATTAATTTATTATTATATCTATCAAGACTTAATTGCCTAGTTAGAGGTTGACTAATTACTCCTGTGTTTGTAAAGGATAATCTAGGTGTCATATTATTTGTTATCATTAAAGGCTTATCTTGTAAATTTAATTCTAATGTTCTTGATTTTATTTCTTTTATCTTGTAAATCTAATTCTAATGTTCTTGATTCTATTTCTTCTATCTTTGGTGGACTTGGCATTTGTATCTGACAAACTTCATTAAACAAATATGGAAAATCTATAGTATCTTTGACCATAAAGCATTTTGAATGATGTGTATTGGATATCGCATATGAAATAATATATGTTATAGAATAAGGTCTATTCTGTTGTCCAAAGAAATCTTTTCTCTTAAAGTCTTGTATTAAACTTAATGTTTTATCAAAATCTTTATCTTTTATGTGATAAGATATTCTAGGATATATATTAAATTTTAATTTTCCATATTGTAAATTTCCTTTAAGAAGTCCTAAACAGGCTTCTTCTCTATTTATTATTCTATTATCCATAATAGCCAATTCTACAGGAGTATCTAATCCTTCTTTAAATGTTGATTTTATTATTATTTGTATAGTTCCAATATGTATCCATCCAAGAGTATTTCTTAATTAATATTTTGTAATTTTTCTTGAATATCTGTTTTTGCTAGAAGCTATATCATTACTTTATTAGAAGTTAGTGAAACTTCTAAAGCTCTTTCTTGTATATTTAATCCATAGAATAAATTATGATTTCTAGGCTTAATGCCTAATCGTTGTAATGTATTAACTTTAAATCCTGAGTAGTTTGATAATGAGAAATTTTCATTTTGAATATGTTTTAATTTTTTCTTATCTATTAAAATTTCTTGTTTATATTCTCCAGATTGTTCTATTTGATTATCTATTGTGGATTCATTATCAAAATGTTTTGTATTATTAATTTCCATCTATTCTGTACTTTCTTCTTTTGAGCTATTTTCTGTGTCTGTGACAATAAATAAACTTTCATAAGAATCTAAATTATAATAATTTATTCTTATAAATTCTCCTGTTCTTACCATTTCTTCAATATTCTCATCTATTTAAATTTCCTTTTTTTTCCTCATTTCTTCTAGGGCAATTATTAGCATAATGACCTATCTTTTTACAATAATAAAATCTACATTCTTTTGGATTTATTTTTCTTCTTCTATATGTTGGTTTATAAGTTTTCTTATATCCTTTTCTCTTATAATATCTAACCTTTCGTTTTTTGAAATAAGGTTTTCTATATTTGTAATGTTTCTTCTTTTTATACTTTCGTTTTATCTTTCTATAATAATAAGAACTATCACAACCTATCATTATTGGCATTTTAGGTTTATCATAACATAAAGAAATTCTTTTCTTTAATCCTTTACTAACTTTTGCCATTATTGCATCTACACACCAATTACTTAATTTATCTCTAACAAGTTCAATTCTTTTTCCTAAGGTATCTATATTTTCTAGATTATAAGTATCTATTAACTTTGATCCCCAAGGGTCTGGAATTTTAGCAAAGAACAATGGTAAATAATTACTTGTATCAGAAACTTGATTATAAATATGATAATAATCTTGAAAAACACATATATATTTTTCCATCTCATATATATCGCATAACTGCGATCTCATTAAAGCCGTAGTATATCGAGAAATTGTATTAATGTCCTTAACATATTTACCTTCACCATAAAATTATAATCTAAATGTTTTGAATACTTTTGTTATGAAGTTATCGGGGTCAGCATAAATCGATTGCTTTGATTGTTCATTTAAATTCTGCCAAAATCTTTGTGCACTATTTAACAATGTTTTTTTTCCATAAATCCTTTAGTGGTTTCAAAATCTATTTTATTTACCACAACAGCTATTCTTAATGCAGGTTCTCATTTATCTATTGCTTCCTCTATATTAGCAATACAATCTAAACCTAAATAAATTCCAAAAGGATTTATTGTATCCGCGTTCATTTTTTCATAAGGAGTATACTTATCTGAATTAATTCCAGTATGCATTAATCCTGCATATCCTATTACTGGCCTATTAAAACTCTGTCCTAATTTTTGTCTTGTATAAGGTTATGTACTTAAACTTGGTATATCTGTTATAGTAGGATTTTCAGTTTTTATCTCTGTTGGTTTAATATTGACAAAAGTATCCTGAAGATCTAAATTCCCAATTTGTGTTACTAAAGTATCTACTTCCGGAGAAATATACTATTCATTATCTGAACTACTTGTTGACATCGTTTAATTTGTCTAAATGACTAATGAAAGGACTTTTATTTACTTTAATCTCTTTTTGTTCTATATTTATTATCTAATTCTCTTTTTTCTGTTTATGATTTATTATTGATTCCAAATCAAGTGTCATCTGCTCATAATATTGTAATATCTTTTGTCCATAATACATGATTGTTCTTTGGATTTCAATTATCTCTTTATCTATTTTTAAAGCATTATCTTGTTTTGTTAATATCCTAAATTCTTTATTCATGAATATGCTTTTTGATAAATCAAAATTTTATTTCCCAAATATAATAATGCGTAAAATAATAAAGTAAAAGTAGAATAAAACTAACTTCAATACTAATAAGATAACAACATAAACATAATAACTTAAATAAAACAAATAGATTTAAAAAACTAATTTCATGTCTGGTCTTATTGCTCATATATAACGGCACTGATACCACTTTGGAGGGGTGCACCGGGGTGCATTCCTGCATTCCATATCATTTATGACGATGATGGTGTTGGCGGCGGTCCATACTCTTCAAATTTATCTTTACTTCTCCAAATGGTGTCGCCGCTCGTTCAAAATATCAATTTAAAATAATATAACAAAAAAAATGTGCGTTTTGATAGCACATTTCACAAATTAAAGGAAAAAGCAACTTATTTAATTTTGTGATGGAGTTTTCAATGATTCTGTTATTAATAATTGGAGAAGGTATATAAACTACCACATGTTATACGATCCCTGCAGCCTCCGTGCAAATTATACATGGACTTGAACTGTTGACGTACGTCTGAACTACGTACACCAATCATGGAACAGATGTGACAAGTCTTATTATACAGAACTCCTGTTAGGAGGTCCACCCGTTGCCCATAGGTATTCGGACATGATTATTCTTTTTATAAATCAAAGTCGGTCATTTCCTCACGACTTTGAAGCACCTAAACGTAAACATTCTGTCCAATCAACAAATTTCTGTTTGTTGCTCATACGAGCATTACAAAAATGCTTGGGTATATATGCCATAGACAACATATCAGACATGTCTCATGAATTAAGGAGGATGACTTGGATTGGTGTTGTTAACTATATATCTAGGGGCTATAACTGATAAGTTGATAAACTCGTGCATATTATAAAATATAGTGTCCAAAGACGAGTATCCTAGCAGGTAAATCAAAATTCCAAAAGAAAATGATGATGTTTGAGATGAATAAGTAATCAGCTTGTATTATTCTTGAAATTCAGACAAAGAGTTGGATGATGATGTTGTGGTGATTATATATATTCCGATTTAAAGTATGTGGAAGCCTTAATAAAGTTTTATGATTCAAAGAAATTAACTTTCATCTTTTTGATATTCTAAATAGTGAGGTGACATAAACTGAGAATATCTGTGGGCGTGAGATGAGCGGATGTGTGAGAACTTAAAACACGTAGAGGGATGATTCAGAACCTCTTAAATCAGTTAACTGTACGAATTTGTCAGCCAAGAGTTGGTGTGTGGCCCTTGGATGTTTTAGTTGATCCATAACATGGTAATAGCTGAGTCACGTCCATGGCTGGCTGATGTAATTGTCGACAATTACGTACACCACATCGGAATCCCATTTGAAGAACAATGATTGCAGTTAATATGGATAATGGGTCAGTCTTTTGATTGCATCAATGTAATATTTTCATGAAATGGATTAGTTGACTCATTCTAGCCCCTGAATATTGGAGATTGAGAGATAGACTATCGTCTCCAAACGCTAAAATATACATATATAATGTCACGTAAGATCATCCGCTTTGTAGGGGCTACATTATTTTTGTCATCGACCAGAAATAAAGAGAAACTAGTAATTTTAGCGTAACCACTGGGCCCTCCACTTTGTCCACCAAAACTTGGACACCAAAATAAAACCACAACCCTACAATGGGACAACCTCCTTAAAAAAAATGGACTCATTCGCTTTTATTGCTCTGAGCTATAAATGAATGAATATATTTGCACTTACACGTCTTTCATTCTCCGTCGCCTATGGCTAAGGTTAAGCTGTCCTTGTCATTGTGGATGGCATTGCCATTATTATCACATGGAAATTAAACGACATATTAGCCATGAAGGATGAATGCTCAGGATATATCAGGAAGAATGGCAAGCCGTCCATACTTATTGCAAAGTATTTTTTCAACCAATTCAATAGAAAATAAAAAAGAAATCCAAAATAACTTGAACAAACGATTGACTACGCGTAAACAAAAGAGAAACATGGGGTGGTGGGTCGGGAATAACTCCAGCACATTGTGTGGTATTACAACTATGTTACCCACTATTCCTACGTGTTCTCCAACGTTGCTCTCCACATTTATCTAACATATCCAATAAATGCAAGAACAATTCTCCTTTTCAATGCTTCCAATTCTTTGGACATTCACGTCATTCCTGCCATCGACATCGACATCCTCATCCTCATCATCCTAATCCATTTGTACTCTTTGTTCGTTTTAATTCAAGTGTTGGCAATTAATATTATGAAATTTTAAACTATATTGAATGCTAAGCAGGTAATGAACATATCGGATAGCTACATATATAGGTGATGGTTAATAGACAAATTTATAAAAGGAAGAAAAGTTTAGGACCATGACTCGACTGGGGGGCCCCAACAGAAGGTGGCGTAAACGAAGGTGACCAGAGTTCAATTGGTGCTCATCTTCTCAATGTGATTTCATGGTGCTGATGCCTTTCCACATGTAAGGTCAAATCAGCTTCTTCAACATTTTGTCATTGGCGCTTTCACTAAGTAAAAGGGATTGTTCTCCATTTTGGGTGCCATTTTTGAAACCAGTACAATTTGTTTGAACGTAGACAGTAGCCAATTAAAAGGTGTTATCCTTTTTGTTGTATATTCAATTCAAGTCATTGTACAAGTTGGATACTTGGCGTGTACCGTTAAGCTACAAGATGCTTGTGGTGGCTCAGACTTAGGGATGTGTAGAGAGTGGAATTTAAAATTGCAATTTCAACTATCTGTTTTAATTGTATATTTTAAAAAAATTGGATCGAATTATTTTTTAGATGTTGTAATTTTGAGATTAAGTACAAATAAATTATTTTGACTAACTCATTATGTTACAATATTAACTTTTAGTATTGAAATCCAAAATGTAGCTTTTAATAATTATTCATAATAGGTTCTTTATTTACGCTAACGAATCATATGATGGTTGCATTTTTCTTTACTTTTTCTATGCGAAGTTTCGCTTTTGTGCAACAAGTTTAATTGTCAATCTGAGAAGTGTTGCATATCCTCCATCCAAACTATATATTGAGTTCTTTTATTTCATTCGAGGGCATAACTTCTTCAAAGAAACCGTAGAAATATAGAATGAAAAAGAAATGTAGAAATGTTTTTTGTATTTTTGTGTGTCTCTAACGTAATGTACATTCACCTATTTATACAATCTAGGTGATTTTAACTAAAGAAATAAATCAACTAAATATTATACAACATTAATGCACATGATTTTAGGAGAAAATGTAGACTGATTAGATGTTGATAGTTGACTGCCAAAGATTATGTTAATATCCTTCCTCACACTTAAGGATGTAGTTAAGATGATAACTTGGACAAGATCTTGAAAATGTTGAGGAGAATGTGATTTGGTAAAAAAATTAGTGATTTGTGTTTTAAAAGAGATTGTGACAAGTCGTATAGTTCGTTCATAAAAGACATTATTATAAGTAATTTGTATAGCACTATGTGACAATGATTTCTTGAAGTAACTATAAAAGTTTAGAGGTAGTGTCAGCTAGGACTCGGTATTCTAATTCAGTGCTTAAGCAAGAGACAATCTTTCATTTCTTATTACACCAAAAAGTAAGAGATGTTTTAAGAAAGAAACAATAGTCAATGGTAGATCGATAATCAGTTGGGTATCTAGTTTAGTAGGCATCAAAGTATGCACGTAAATATAGTGAAGATGAATGACTGAAGTAAAGTCCATGAAACAAAGTGCCTTGAATGTACCAAAGTATACAAAGAACAACAAAAAAGTGAGTGGTACAAGGTGCATGCATGAACTTATTAATAATGTGAACTGCATGAGCAATATCTAGACGAGTGACAATGAGGTATATAAGACTACCAACTAGCTGTCAATAAAGTGTACCATCACTCAGAGGAGTTCCATCAGTGGCAAAGATATGATTATCAGAGTCCAGCGGAGTGCTAGCAGTCTTAATATTAATAAGACCAGTACAAGAGATAAGGTTAGTAACATACTTGGCTTGAGATAAGTAATAGCCTAAATCATCCGAAGATACTTTAAGACCTAAAAAATAGCTCTAGGGACCTAAATATTTCATTTCAAATTATTGATGAAGACAAGATTTGAGAGTAGTGATCCCTTGAGTGTTATCGTCGGCATGTCATCAACATATACAAGGAGAAGAGTGCACCCTTGATATGTATTTTGGATAAACAAAACATGATCATAAGAGCTGGACATAAAACCAAGAAGGTTTATGGTAGAGCTGAATTTAGCAAACCATGATCGAGGAGCTTGCTTAAAGCCATACAAGGCTTTGCGAAGACGAAAAACTCTAATAGGTGGATAAGCATAACCAGATAGAGGTTGCATATATACTTCTTCATGAAGATCACTATTAAGAAAGACATTCTTGACATCTATCTGGAACAACTCCCAATGCTTGCTTACTGCTATGGCAATAAGGTTGCAGATTAAAGTTAGGCAAGCGATTGGAGCAAAGGTATCCTCATAGTCAATTCCATATTCATGAATCAACCCCTTTGAAATCAATCGTGCTTTATGTCTTTCAACTGATCCATGCAACTCGAGTCTTGATTTTGTAGTGTCATTTACAACCAATAACAAATTTATCTGAAGGGAGGTCAACGAAGTCCCAAGTTTTGGTGTCAAAGAAAGCCCGTAATTCTTTTGCCATTTATTGCTACCATAAGGGGTTAGAATTAGATGTCAATTGTGTTAAGCTTTTAGAGCTTTAAGGTGGACCTACAGAAGAAATATCAAAAAACAAAGGTATGGTAATGTTAGAAAAAATTTATGTGAGGATTTGCTGACACAGAATTTTGATATTGTGGAAAAAAAAATTTATGTTTTCAAAAAGTGACATGTTTAAAGATTTGAAGTCATTGAGATAGTAGATCCCAATATATATATATCCTTTATGCTCTATCTTGCCCTAGAAAACAACATAAACATAATATGGGTTCAAGTTTGGTATGCTTATGAGGTTGTAATTAAACAAAGCACGTATATATAATAACTTTAAAGAGATTGATAATCAGGAGCATAATTTAATAAGTGCTCATAGGGAGAGATATTAGTTATGATAGGTGATTGAATGTGATTGATAGTATAGACAATAGTAAAAGCTACTTCTCCTTACAGGTTTTAGGACAAAAAGATGATATAAGAAGGGCTCGAATAGTATCAAGAATATGTTTATGGTTGCGTTTAGCCCAATCATTTTTTCATATGTGTTTAGACAAGATCTCTGAATGACAGTCCTTTGTTGATTAAGAAAATTAATGAATTTTGTATCTTTGTATTCCATTACATTACTAGTTCGAAATACTTTAATCTTACAAAAGAACTAAGTGTGAATCATATTAGCAAAACAAGAGTAAATGGAGAATAGTAAGGTCTATGTCATATTAAATAAATCTATGTATAGCAAGAAAAATCATTAAAAAATATCACATAATATTTCATGTTACCTACAGTTTCATGAAGTGCAGGAGCCCACATATTAGAATAAATTAGATTAAAAGAGATTGAATCATTACGAGAAAATGGAAAAGGATGAATTTTAGGATATGTTTGGGAGTTTAGGATGGAATGGAATGGAATGGTAATTAATGGAACGGAATGGAATGCAGTGGAATGGAATGAAATGAAATTGACCACTCCATTGTTTGGAAGTTTAAATAAAATAAGAGAGGGACTCCTTTGATCATTGTTTGGAAGTGATACTAAAAATGAATGGAATGGAATGACTTGTAATATTTTTTTCCAAAAT
>JANZLX010000004.1:10351309-10364561 GCA_025531955.1 Erythroxylum orinocense | reverse complement strand
GTTTTGATTTAATTACTTAAGATTAACACATATTTTAAGAATTTGTATCTTTATGATATGCTATGAAATAATGCATAAAAACAAATCAATCATCTTTATTACTATGCAATGATGATCATCATATTATAAATGATGCAATTTAATTACATTAACTGAAAACTTATATTGGAGTAAAATTCAAAACTAGGCTAATTATTAGCATACTCATGTTAGTTACATGTCCCTTATAAACATTAAAGCATAGTACTCCTTTAATTAGTGGATTAACCTTTAATTAGTGGATTATAATTTTTCATATACTTTCATGTCCCTTATAAACATTAAGGCATAGTACTCCTCTAATTAGTGGATTATAATTTTTCATATACTTTGGATCCTATTAATGTCTTATATAAGTTTTATAACAATAAAACTTTTGATTTCTAATTAATGGTTACAACTTATAGTATTCTTATTATTTGTACTAAGTTGCACTATTTAATTGTTATCACAATACAAAAATATGGATATAAATTTTTTATAAACTCAAAATATTCCTCGATGGCATTTCTTCATAATTCGATTTATGATGCATCTTTTATGTACGTATAAACTATAAGGATACGATTAACATCTTTTATGTATGCTAGTATATAATTTTTTGTTCCATTTAAATACCTTCAAAAAAGCTTCAATACATTATCTAATTGATTACTCCATTATGAGAATAAAACTTGTTTCAATACATTATCTAATTGATAATATAAAAGATTATATTAAAATACATGACTTAGGCTAAATTAAAATTTATAATGGGTCACAATTCATCTATGTTGTCTTCAAAAAGATTGTCAAATGGGTTCAAAAACTTATAGTATAATCAATAATATAGCATCTATTCCAAAAACATCAACTCTTAGATGCATACATTTCATCGAATACATGGTATGCACATAATTCTCAACCCTAACTATTAACAAAATCACAACATTTTTCCATTGTTTACCATCATTTCAATTAGTTTACACAACACACCATCAAACAATAACAATAAACCCAATATTGGAGCCCACCTATCTCAACAACGTTCTCCACAATTTAAAAAAAATTCGTCCACAGACAAGTAGAAATTGACAGCAAATGAGGTCGGAAGACGGCCATACCTTCACCAATACTGTCGGAGAAGAAGACTCCTAAAGCCGGAGATGTAGCAGGTCGATGGAGGGCGTATGACAGACGATGATGGACGGGCGAGAGCGACAGCCGAAGGAGGAAGAAGAAGAGGCGCGACAGGTCAGGGGGGGGGAGCTGAGCTGCGTTTTAACTTAACCAAAATGACGTTGTTTAATTTAAAACCAAATGACATCATTTTAGTTAACTTAAATAACGTTCTTAATAAAATCAAAACGACGTCGTTTGATTTTAAACCAAACGAATTCATTTTGGTATAAAAATCAAACGGCGTCGTTTTGATTAACTAAAATAAAGTTCTTAACTTAACCAAAACGATGTTGTTTGATTTTAAATCAAATGATGTTGTGTTGGTTAAGTTAAATAACCAAATCGATGGTTAACCAAGATGACATCGTTTGTTTTAACACCAAACGACGTCGTTTTGGTTTTCATCAACGCATCAGTCACTTACCAAAACGACGTCATTTGGATTTCAATCATACGACATTGTTTTGGTACATGCAGCTAAACTTCTTCCTGCACAAATAAAACGACGTCATTTTTTCCCAATCAAATGCGACATCGTTTTGATACAAATACTAACCTTCGGCAAGACGACATTTTTTCAGACAACAATACCGACGGAATATGTTTTCGTAGCCAAATATTTTCTTTTTCACGACAACAATTACTGATTGATATAAGAATTCCATCGGAATTTGCCGACGGTAAATATTACATCGGTATATTTCCGTCGTAAATTTTGCCGTGAATTTCCTTCCAATTATAGCAACGGATATTCTTTCCGTCACTATATTTGTCAACTATACCGACGATGATATATTTTCCGTCGCTAATTTTAAACGGTTACATTTCCGTCGCTACTCCAGAGTTTTCTTGTAGTGATATATATATATATATAATGTTACTTCAAAAAGGTTGAATTATCTTTATCCAATCATTAGTGAGAATATCCATTTTTCCCAATATGGAACATCTCACGTTTATGGAGCACTGTAAAATCGAATAAGAACTATAGAGAACTGTTAGAATACATTTTATATATTCTGTATTTGGTTTTGGCATTTTTAAATTGACCATATAAAAGATGAAGTTTGTGTTTTAATTGAAGTCCAACTCTTCAATGGGCTGGTATTTTAATTGTTGGACTTTTGACAAGATGGACATCTTTGGAATCCTAAGGATTTGTTATTTAAAACAAAAGTGGCACACATCTCACTAGTTATATAAATATAAATATATTTGTGCATTGGATGGTGGGCGTTGATTGCAGATTGAAGTATTAATATATTTGGAAAGGATTTTTATCTAAGGCAATTTTGGAGGTTGCGTAAATAATGGGCATTAAGTAGTTTGCTAAGGATTGTCTCTTGGGTGACGTGGAATTGTGGTGTAGGTTATCACCTTTCTGATTTGCGTGTTGTTAAAAAAGAAGATAGGTGAGACCTTTTTTGGTTGTGAGCTGCTGCGTTAATATTGCTGATCTCCTTATTGTGTGGCTGCGCGACCGTGGATGAAAACTTGGCTTTAAGGGGCTGTTACTTTCGTTGTTGAAGGTGTTATTCAGTGCAGCGCAAAGGTGATGTTGATGTTAGCATGAAGAATATGTGCAGTGATCTGATTATGTCCTTGGGAAGTTTTTGATATGGAGGTTTTATTTTTACTGATTTTAATTGTTCCTTTGGTTGAGTAAAGTAGTTAGGAAAATCCTCTGACGAGGTTAACACGAGTTGGTCGTGTTATTGGGTGTGAATTCTTTCACGGGTAGTTAGGCTGTGGGTCGATTACATAGATTGGGTCTTTCGGGTTAGATCAATCTGGTGTAATTTTTGTTGAACTACAGTGAAAGTAATTAATCTGGGTGAGGGCCCCGCAGACGTAGGCAAGGTGTGCCGAACTGCGTTACCAAACGTTGGTGTCTTTGGCATTTTGCTTTTGTGATTGTTGATCTTCTTGTGCGGAAAAATTAATTTTGGATTGTCTGCGAATTGATTAACCCCCTTAAATTTTTTTAAGAACGTATTAAATACAATGTCTTCCTTATAAGTTAATCAGGAGCAGAAGTCGAGAACCAGGTAAACACCAGACCCAGAACAACGAAATGGAGAAGCCAACTACTGTCAAGATGACCACCTTCTTAGTTGTTTTATTGTTCATTACATGCTGTTGTTAGTTATCTTCTCTCAATTTCTCTAGTCTACCCACAAAAATAGGAGAAAGTGGTATATAAAGAGGCTATGAAAGTTTGCTTTCGGTTTACATACAGGTTTGTCACTGTCAAACGCAACAAAGGATGAGGATGTTAAGGTCTGCCAGAAGAATGCTGAGTGCTGGTCTATCATTTGCCCATCTCCACCACGCATTGGATGTGAACCTATCTGTCTGGAGCGTAATTGCATTTGTCCATGTCTGTAATGAAACTGAAAGAATAAAACTCATCAGACCTTTATTTGCTTTAGAGTTGTCTTCTTCCTTTTTTACGATTCCTCTCTTTTTTGGACCGGAAATAGAACTGTTACTTGTAAGAGGAGAGTACTACATGAGCTCTAATGCTATTTAAATTATTACATTTAGCAAATTGGTCTTGGGTCGGAGATAACTTCTTAACAATATATTTGGATGATGGACCGTTCATTGAGGGAATCAAAGAACAGAAGCGATGGCAGTAGTAGTACCGTCCCTCCTAGACGTGATTCTTTGTCCAAGCATGATTTAGGATATGTAAATGCTTAGCACCACTTGTACTGAACAAAAAGAAAGAAGGATCATTTTCACAAAATACAATCAATTAAAATTGTAACCTCAATATTTATTTTTAAAATTCTTCTAATATTTCAGTTTCTATCCGTAAGTGCCACTTTGGGAGACCAGTGGATTCTCACCAGATATTTGCTTTCGCCGACTTTCTTAATAGAGATACGAGTCAATTGCTCGGATATGGTCCTAAATCATTTTCCCAAGATTATATATACCTATCCAAAACCTTGGATAGGTGTATACTATATATAATTTCTTACAAATAAAAATGATTTAATGCATACAATAATTTCAAATTTAAAATAACACCTTTATAAAATTGGTCAAAAATATAATAAATTTGAAATATAATTAAAGAAAAATGTGAATTTTAATTTTAGTTAAAAATTAATAAACAAAAATTAATTAGTTTATTTTGGTTTATAAAAATCTATTAATTTATGAAAATTAGTAAACTGATCAATGTTTAATAATAAAATTTATTAAAACAAATTGAATCATAAAAATTAAAATTAGTCATTTTTCTTGTTAAACTTGTGAAATTAATTCAATTTTTAATCATTCTTATTAATTTGTCCATGTTGTATTTCTCTTCTTAACTCGGGTGTAGGTTACTAAACAGAAGAAAATAAGGGTCCCTATCCATAGGAAGAGTTAGGCGTGGACTAAAGCACCAGAGCGTCTTTTCAGATAAGACTGAATAAGCACAACTCAGATATCCGATCAGACCCTGGAAGAGACAACCAGTTGTACGGGTTGGCTCTATATAAACCCCATGATTCTCAGGCATCCCACAGCAGAAAAACTATCAATACTCCAGTTTTCTTCTCATAAACCTTCGTCACCTCGAACACAACACAAACACAACCCTCGCTTGTTGGATAATATGTCTACGAGTTTCTTATGCACGAGAGGAATAGATAAAAGCAACCCCATGACTCGGGGTGCCAAATCCGACCTCAAGTCAGTGTCTGTCCAATACACAGAACAACAATTGAGGGACACATTCAAGCGCTACGACACCAACCGAGACGGTCGTCTTAGCAAGCAAGAGCTCATGAACGCTTTTGCTAGCCTTGGTTCGCGTCTACCGTGCTGGCGAGCTTGGAGGGCTATTCAACATGCGGATGCAAATGGAGATGGTTATATAGGCGAAGATGAGTTTGGTGATCTCATTAAATACGTTCTGAGACGGGCTTATACCATCAAGTAGAGTAGACCAGACTCTCACAGTACACGACTAGGCATGCCACATGTAGTGTAATCAGCATATGATGTTGGAAACCTGACGTGTGTGCTTGTGTTTTTTCCTTTTTCTTTTCAGTGATCCGTTTTGCAGGAAATAGTCCCCTGTAAGTGCTTTGTTATGTGAAAGGACTAGTGTCAGTGTGTGTGGTTTTTCTAGTTGCTTTGTGTTGTAGATACCGAAAGCTGTAGTGATGTGAAAAGCAGTTCGGTTGTATAATTTTATATTGCTAACATATTATGCATGTTTCTTAGCATAGAAATCTCTAAATCAGTAAAAATAACTAAATATCAATGAATTTAATTTTAATAATTATTTATAAAAATTTTCCTTCATAATCTAATAAAAACTTGACCCTTATCAATAAAGATTCATTCTTTCATTTTACTTTAACCTATTTAAACATAAATTTTTTATTAAACTACTTTAATATCTTTAGTTGGAATTAAATTTATTATTTAAAATTTAATTTTACAAAATTTGTAATTGATAAATATCAAGAAATTAAAATTTTAACATTACCAACTTTGAACTTTAGCTCCTCGTCCTATCTAAGTCTTTTGTTCTGTCTATTCCGCTTATTATGATTTGTGAAATTTGCAACGAGCCTACAAGATCATACGAGAAGAAAAATTAGGTCACACATAAGTTTAAGTGAAATTTTATTTTAAAATTAATTGGTAATAGGTGGAGTAGTTCACTAAGTTTATATGTTAGTCTTTTTTCTCCTCTTTTTCTAACATGAGATACTTATATGTAGGTATTCTCAACAGTTCCCCTTAGGCGCAATTGGGATTGAGTATCCAGTTGTCACTTGAAATAAACACAGTGATAATCAAACCGGCCTGTTAGGATTGAACATTCAGACAGACAATCAGAAATTAATAATCTAAAGCAAACGTGCTCTAATACTATGTGAAATTTATAATAGGATTACGGGCTCACACGAGAGAGAAAGTTATACTACACACAAACTTAAGTAAAGTTTCATTTTAAAACTAATTGGTAATAGATGAAATAATCCACTAGACTTATTTGTTATTTTTCTTTTTTTTTTCCTTTTCATTATAAAATATTCACATGTAGATATTCTCGGCGCGTTTATAGCGTCTTTTAGGTGAGGCCATGGTGAAGGAAAGTATAGTCCTTGTTAATCTTTACTTGACATCCAACACTAATTTCTACTGGATTAAGAAAACAAACCAATAAATTTATGAGTAAATTAACCAAAACATGATGATCCTTACACCAAAAGAAATCAACAGAAAATAAACTAATACCAAAGTTCCCTCTTCCAGTGGATCATCTTCTCAATAAAATCAAATCAATAGCCATCAGAAAGTTAACATGTCTTCTGATCTTCTTGGAATAAGAACTATAAAGCAATTTGAATCATCGGCCGATCATAAAGTGGGTCCTGATCTTAAAGACCAGCCTTACCATGTTCCTACAACGTGGGTCCTGATCTTAACGACCAGTCTTACCATATTCCTATAACGTGGGTCCTCATCTTAAAGATCAGTCTTAGATACTCCGTGGTCTGGACTCTTCTTTCGGCTCAATAATTATGATACTTATTCTCCTCCGAGATTATTTATTTAATTTTATGTATAAATTAATATTTATTTTAATTATTTAATCAAAATTTATTTGAAATTTATATATTTAAAGATATTTTTAATTAATTATATTTAAATAATTAATTAATTATTACAAAATTAAATTAAATTAAAATATTAATAATTTTTATTTGTCACTTATTTTAATTAATTAAATATAATAATAGATTAAATTATTCATAATTTTTATTAATAATTAAGATTTTAAATAATTAAATAATATTTATTTAGTTAATAATAAATCAGATTATGAAAAACACAAAATAAAAACTAGAAGAGATAAAAACTAAAAGCACAAAAACGACATTTCTTACAAAATTTTAAAAATATTACAAAATAAAAACATAAATAAAACAAACTACCCTGAGGGTATGTTTGGGAGTTTAGGATGGAATGGAATGGAATGACATTAATGGAACAGAATGGAATGGAGTGGAATGAAATCGAATAAAATAGACCACTCCATTATTTGGAAGTTTAAATAAAATAAGAGAGGGACTCCTTTGACCATTGTTTGAAAGTGATACTAAAAATAAATGGAATGAAATGATTTGTAATATTCTTTTCTAAAATTACCCTTATAATAAAATATGCATAGTTGCCATAAAACTATTTTAGTAACCCCAAAGCATTTCAAATTGTAGGATGTCTAAACACATAACATAGGATAAAACACACATCCTTCAATTTTCAAAACTTCCCAAACACATAACACATAATAAGCACACGTCCATCGATGAACAAAGAAGACGACACCAGCATCAATAAAAATTTCTGATTTCTTCACATATAAAATGTGTCAAGAAGATGAACACAGAAGAATAGTCGATGCTTACCTGATGAAACAAAGACAGATGACCCTAGCAGCTGTGGAGAAAAACGTTCATCAATGTAAGAAGCCAGTTGAAGGAGAAACATAATGGACGTAGTAGCATATAGCCGTGTAGGTATTTGCTAAACTGAGGTTGTAATTTTATTAATTTTTTGAAGATATTTTTGTCATTAAATTAGGAATTAAAAGGCAAGCCATGTCATTCCATCATTGACTCCCCGATTTAGGGGGTCATAAAATATTAGATTTTGGGTGGCAAAGGATGGCTTCCAAAGCCATTAATTGCCATTCCATTCTGTTTCAAAATAGACTCCTAAACAATAGCCTGAGTCATTTAGGCCATTCCATTCCATTCCTTTCCATCCCTCCACTCACATCCAAACATACCCTTAGATAGTTGACAAGGGACACAATCAAAGTGTCTAGTCTTAACACGACCTAATTTACTATTAAAGATTAAAGACCTAATCTAGAGGTAAAAAGATGACCCAAATGGGACCCTATATATAAGAGGTGACAATATTAACAATAAGCTTTGAAGGAAGATTTAGTGAAGTAAACTCAAACAGTCACCCAACCTTATGCCCTTTCCCAAAGATCTTTCCCGTTTGTGGATCTTGCACAATGTAACCATGACTTGAAAAGGATAAGTTAATACTAAGTTCACATAATTGTCCAATGAAAATAATATTTAATGAGAATTTGGTAATGATAAAGTTTTAAGGTTAATGTAATTTAGATGTGTGAACAATACCTATATTTTGTACATGTATAATAGATGGTATTTTTAAAGATTCAACAATAGAATAATCAGAGGTCATATGCAATAGGTGTAATTAAGATACCAAGTACTTTACTTGATGTGACAAAAGGCCAGAGGAGGAGATTGTACCAAAATCTGGCTGAAGTTGTTGAAGAAGGACGTGGAGGTCCTTTAAAAAGAATTTAAGAGATGTGCTTTCTAGGTCTCTTCGTGGCAACAGTAGTAGTGGACTAGGCTGGAGAGACATAGAAGAATTACCTTATTTAGAGTTCCGTTTGATCCATTTTCTACATTAAAAGATGTGCTATTTGGGCTTTTTGTAATAACTTAAAATCCTTTATAAAACTTCTTACTTGAGTTGTGAGAAATTTGAGATGAAGTATAAGTTGTAAGGACAATATCAATAGATGGGACAAAATTTTCCATGTGGAGCATATTCAGGTGACTTTCCTCTAAGATGAGCTCTTTAATGATAATGTCAAGATTAAGTAGGGTTCCACTATGAAGAAGAAAGTTGTGAATGAGTCATCTTTGAGAGTTATAATTAAATTTCATATACTTGACGATCTTAAATTTCATATATGCATCACTCTTTTATTGTCACATCTGCATGTGGGTTTGCCGGAAACAGCCTCTCTACTATATAGGAGTAAGGCTGCGTACTATCAGACCTTCCCATATCTCATTTTATTGTGGTATTTTGGACTGGGTGTGATGATGATGATATGTTGACGATCTTAAAGATTTACGTAGATCATAGTAGCATCAAGACTAGGCTAGATAAGATCGCCAATGCTGTTTGATCTCAAAGTTTTTGCAGTTTAGATACATAATCATATATTGTCTATCTAGGTTGTTGTTGCATGCAATGAAGTCTCCTATATAACTAAAATCGGTAGACATCATCTGATACAGAATAACAATTTTTCAAAAAATTTCATACCTCCTTGGTTATTTCAAAGCATCGAAAGTCACGTTTGATGGCTCTAGCACATGTATTTTGAAACCATATTACAATTTGATGGTTCATTCCATCCCATGCCACCAATGGTTCGTAAATACGTCAATGTCTTCATCTTTCTTTTGAGTGAGTTTAGGTATTTCTCTAGTAACAATATGCCAAAAGAGTCTTCCCTTAAGAAAGCTGCATTTTTTCTCAGCCTAAAGATCATATTTGAAGCCACTAAAGATGATATTCATAGGGTTGAGAATGCATTAGGAAGTTTATAGGCATCTATAGTGAAAGAAAACAATAAAATAGGGGGAAAAAACTTGCTTATAGAGATAGAATTTGGTTATTTTGACCTTAGAATTAGATTCAAAACGTCGACAAACCTTGCGAACCAGTTAGATTTGAAGAGAACCCAAATTAAAATATACTGAACTGAGAGGTCAAAGTATCAGTCAACTCCTTTTTAAATCGAACCAAACCAAATTGATGAGTCTGAACTGAACTAAGGAGAAGAGGACACGTGGACAAATAAAGTGAATATACGTGTATAAATGATGTGGAAGCATCTGTGCTGAGATGGTAATGAGTTGGCAATGATGTGTCAACTGACATGGCAAGTGATATGGCTGTTGATGTGGCGATGACTAAGATTTTGGGTTATGTGGCAGCTAACGTGGCATTGACATGTTTTTTCATCTCTTGTGACTAAACGGTGTCGCTTTGTATGGAAGCTAAATGATATCGTTTAGATATTCTTCCTTTAGATAGTGCAATTAGGGTTTTAGAATTTGGTGGCTTTGGGCAGTGCGTGATGGTGGGTGAGGAGGCTTCCGGTGATGATTTTACACCATTGTAATATGATCAAGAAGAATAACAATTTGGTATATGAAAAATTATTTTGAGAGTAGATTTAGAAACCTAGAATATGAAAGCAAATTGCTTTAATAAAGAATGAAGAAAGATCTATAATTTTGACTCCTTTTGTTACAAAGGAGGCTCTGATACTATATAGAAATAGAGAAGGAAGAAGAAATGTAAAAATGCTCTCTTTATTTCTGTGTGTCTCTAATGTGCTGTACATTCTCCTACTTATACACTTTAGGTGACTCTAATTAAAGAAACAAATCAACTAAGTATTACACAGTATTAATGTACATGATTTTAGGAGAAAATAGAGGGTGATTAGATATTGAAACTTGAGTGTCAAAGATTATGTTAATAGAAACCAAGGGTTTAAAAACCGGACCGGATCGGCCTGTCTGACTGGAAATAGTCTGAACCGGTCATGTGTTCAGTTCGGTTTTAGTTAATAACCCTTGAATATAAAAACCGGCCGGTTTTTCAGAGAACCGGCCGATTTTCTGACGAATCGGTTATTTGATAATCGGATTAAAACCCCGCACTAACTACTTCGTCGTTCTTCCTCCTCCATCTGACGCGCCGGTCTTTGTTCGCTTTCGTGTGGAGCTGCGTGTTCGCCGTCGAGCTGGTGCGTCTCTGGCGTTTTTCGGCGGTTTTGGTCAAAGTATTCTCCTCTTCTCCATGCTCTTCTCTTCTCCGCGCTCACCTCCATCCGTGGTTGATTTTTTTGGTTGTTTTTGATTGATTTCGAGCTGGATCTAAGAAACAACAGGTTTGCTGGGAAATTCCTGAGAGTTGTACAACAGTTGCCTCAGCTCAAGTTCTTAGATCTAAGGTTCAACAAATTTGAAGGTAGTGTTCCCAAAGAGCTATTTGACAAACCTCTGGATGCAATCTTCATCAACCACAACAGGTTCCGGTTCGATCTGCCCGACAACTTCGGCAACTCCCCAGTGTTGGTCATAGTTCTAGCCAACAACAAATTCCATGGTTGCGTGCCTTCCAGCTTAGGTAATATGTTCAATCTCAATGAAATCATTCTCATGAATAATGGCTTCAGATCTTGCTTGCCGCCTGAATTTAACTTGTGGATTGTTGCATACTAAGTTAAATTTGAGAAATATTTTCCTGATACTGATACAATAAACATAAAATTCTTGGCAACAATTCAATGTTGAAAAAGCTCCCTGATCACTACGGTCATTGCTTACCGCTGTCTATGAGTGAAGGATCTAAGATACTGCTCCCAATGATATGTAACTAGTCAAGCATACTTGTATTTCTATTTTATATATGCATGTACTCAATTTGTGCTATTCATAACTATGCACTATTTTCTACAGTTTGTGACTCTATTACCTTGCAGTAGGTTAGCAAGCTTATTCAAAATCACATTAGTATACCTGATTTATGTGCTCACTACCTGCTAAATCTATGTTCAGTGAAGTGATTCTGACTTTAGGCAATTCAAAAACAGTATCGAAATTTCTTTGTTTCGCAAAGGAGAAGAAAAGATCATTCTGAGTTTTTGTTGTAGAGGGTGCTCCAAGGTTTGTACTAGGTGACAAATATTGAGTTGTATAGGGAATTTCACTTTATTATTTTGTTAGAAATGTTCTCACTGCTAGCTATTCTTCAACTAGATATAAAGGGCATGCTTTTGCAAAGGGGCTGGTGGAAAAAGGTTTACAGACTACTCTGATTACCGACTCTGCAGTCTTTGCCATGATTTCCCGGGTGAACATGGTATGCTAAAGTCTCCTCTTTCCCTTGCCTTTTATCTTGGGCGAAGGGAGGCTCACACATTTCCTGAATTTTCGGTATGAAGGTTATTGTAGGAGCTCATGCCGTGATGGCCAACGGTGGTGTAATAGCACCCGTTGGCATGAATATGGTCGCACTTATAGCTCAAAATGTAACATCCCGTCCCCATATTAAAGGTTAGAACCTGAAATTTTAGTACATGTGAGCTCAAAGAGGAAGTAAGACAATGCATTTCTTTGTTCATATATCATGTTACCATATATGCATATAAATATTGAATGTTTTCGCATAAAAAGTGATACGTGCATTCATTGACAACTTCCGGGTATACTTGTTATTAAATGTGATTTTATTGAAAATGAGGAGTAGAAGGAATAGAAAGAGTGATCTTGGTATGAGTTGTGATAAGGAAAGATGTAGAAACAAGATTGGTAGTGATATGGAAAATATTGACTGAGTATGCTTCAGTCTTTTAGCCACAACGTTTTTTCTAGTCATTCAAATGAGATGATTCTTGATTTGGATTAAACTAGAGATATATGGTTACATTTCGTATGAAGACATCGAATTCCAATTCTATCTCTAAGAATCTCAAAAGTTGTCACGAAGTTAAGAATTGATGCAGCATGTTGGTGTATGAAGGGGAAATTCGCCTTCGGAGTTTAGGGACAAATTTGGGATTGATAAAAATGGATTTTGGTAAAAAATTCCTTCTGTAAAGTTGTAGATCTTTCATTTATCTTTCCAACGGTATATTATATGAAAAATTTGGATATCGGAGTCAAAAGCTATGACCCTAATAAGTAGAGACGTTCTGGGCAAAAAGCAGACGATAAAAAGCAGACGATAAAAAGCAGACGATGAAAAGCAAATGGAAGAAAGCAGACGATGAAAAGCAGACGGAAGAAAGCAGACGATAAAAAGCAGACGAAAGAAAGTAGATGATGAAAAGCAGACGGAAGAAAGCAGACGATGAAAAGCAGACGGAAGAAAGCAGACGATGAAAAGCAGACGAAAGAAAGTAGACGATGAAAAGCAGACGGAAGAAAGTAGACGATAAAAAGCAGACGGAAGAAAACGTGAGATGATATAGAAGTAAGACAATAGAATTAGCCTTTGAGGTCTTTATGAAAGTATATAAACAGTGAGTGTATTCTTAAAGGATATAAACTGGTGTTATTCTACTAACCACACTTCGGTATTTTGAGGATTTCTGGAGTTTTACTGATCCAAATGAGATGATTTTTTATTTGTGGTAAAATAGAGACATGGAGTTACAAATGGT
>JANZLX010000004.1:10286420-10298439 GCA_025531955.1 Erythroxylum orinocense | reverse complement strand
CCATAAACTAGAATCCTTCCAAAAATCCAAAAGAGTCAAAAAGATCTTACCTTGATTCTTCACCAAATGAAGAGATCATTAGCTCAAATGGAAGTTCTTTTCTTCCTCTTCCTTTTATTCCTCTTGAACAACTTCAAAATCTTTCTTGAAGACTAAGGAGAGTTAAGCACTAGTTTAACTTTCTTCTTTTCTCTCAAACCATAAACTCTCTTTCTCTTTCTTACTCATTTTCATAAATCACTGCTCCTTATCCTCCCATTCACGTTTTTCTTCTTCATTTATAAGCAAGACAATAATTTTTCTTCCAATTATGCCCTTAATGATTGAGAATTGTCCCATTTGACCTTCTATTTATGCCTTATGTCTTTTATACTTAAGTGTCTTACCAACAGTACACTTAAATATTGTAACATATGTTTTCGATATTGAGGGACCTGATTTAATACAAGGCATTGCATGGTTAGAGACATTAGGGGTGGTGAGAGTAGTTTGGAAGAAGATGTGTATGTCCCTCGACTAAACGGGAACGGAAGTCACTTTGCAAGGAATTAATATGCAAGGCTCTTCTCCTCACGCTCTGCAACACATACTCAAGCGCGAGGAATTGGAAGTGGAAGGGTTGTTGTGGTCTATAGGAATAGGAGGATCCATATCTGAAGAAAAGGGAATCTTGAATTCAGTGTAATAGCAGGAATTGCGGGCTGTTTTGTTCATATTTGAGTTAGTCTTTTAAAAGATAAAAGAGCAACCTCCCAAGAGGGCTAATGGCCATGCGATCAACCTGAAGGAAGGGGCAGAATCTGTGAACATTCGTCCCTATAGTCACGTACATCATCACAAAGATGAGATTGAAAGACAAACTAGAGAGTTGCTGGAAATGGTAGTAATCAGGCCCAACATCAGTACTTTCTCAAGCCCTGTGATTCTTGTTAAAAAGAAGGATGGATCATAGCAGATGTGTGTTGATTACAGAGCTTTGAATAAGCTCATGATGGCTGACAAATTTCCAATTCCAGTAATAGATAAGCTGCTGGAGTTATATAAGGCCAATTATTAGTTTTCGAAGGTAAATTTGAAGTCGGGTTTTCACCTTATCAAAGTTAGAGAGGAGGATATCCATAAAACTGGGTTTCAGACTCATTAAGGGCATTATGAGTACATAGTTATGCCCTTCGAACTCATGAATGCACTTGCTACCTTTCAATCCACTATGAACTCTATTTTCCAACCTTTGTTACAAAAGTTTGTTTAAGTTTTTTTGACGACATTGTAATTTACAGTTCGGATTGGAGTCAACATATGCAGCATTTGGCTTAGGTGTTACAACTCCTACTGGACAATCAGTTGTATGCTAAATAGAAGGAAACGTATTTTTGGACAACAATCTATGAAGTATTTAGGCCATGTCCTATTATGCAAAGTGGTAGTTATGGATCCATTGAAGATTAAGAGTATTTTGGAATGGCCTATTCCTAAGAATGTGAAGGGAGTAAGAGGGTTCCTTGGTCTCACTGGGTACTACAGAAAATCTGTCTAAGATTATGGAAAAATTGCAAAACCACTTATCGAACTTACCAAGAAAGATGGGTTCATTTGGAGAAAGGAGTCCCAAAAGGCTTTTGAGGAATTTAAAAGGAGAATGACTACATCACCCATTTTATCTTTGCTAGATTTTTCCAAGAAATTTTCCATTAAGTGTGACGCTTCAAGGAGAGGTTTGGGTGTTGTCCTAATGCAAAAGGGCCGCCTATTAACTTATTTCAGCAAAGCACTTGTCGAATCGTCTTATTTCAAGTCCATTTATTAGAAAGAGGTGATGGCGATAATGATGGAAATTCAGCATTGGAAGCATTTTTTAACCGGGAGGCATTTCAAAGTTTTCAAACTTAGGAGGTTGGTAAAAAGTTTTCAAAGTTTTTACCGACCTCCTAACTTCTAAAATTCATAACTTTTCACCTAGAACTCCAACAATTGCAAATTTGGTATCAATTTAAAGATAAAAGAACGCTCTATAACTTTCATGAAGGACTTAAAAACAATTTGGGTCTCTAAAGGGGTCAAAAATCTATGACAAAATGACTGCTCGATTAGCTCACCTAAACAGCAATAGAACTTCTAAACCTCATAACTTTGTACTCCATTGTCCACAAATTTCATACTTTATATCAATGGAAAGATAAAAAGACAATCTACAACTCTCATGAAGACCCTAAGAGCAAATTCTAACTTTATGAGAGTCAAAAGTTCACTCAAAGTTTCTATCCTGGAAGTCAATTCTCTAAACAACATCAAAACTTCAATCGATCATCACTTCTAGCCCCGATATCGAAAAATTGCATACTTTATGGCATTAGAAAGTTGGAAACATAAGCTAAAACTTACATTAAGACCACTTTGGCTAATTCCATCTAGATCAGTACAGTTTTATCATTGAAGTTTCTGAACACCATTCCTATATTTATGAAGGTTTACCAATACAACTTCTCATATTCAACCACTACCAAGTCATTCGATACAATTTTCCAATCTTCAATATGTCATACGAAATCCAATAACCAATAGTAATCTCAACAAAGATGGATATGCGCATGCGCATTCCTCCTTCACAAAAGTCATACACAAACTTTAAGTAACATAAGCATACACAAAAGGAAAAATCCTTAAATTCTCATTCTCATTTCTAATCAAAAGAATGTTCAATTACTAATTTAACGCAAGATTCAAAATACATGAGATGCTCAATCACTAATATGCCTCCCAACATCCATTTAAACTCAATATCATCCATAAATAAATTATATTCCATGATTGATCGTGATCATTAATAACAAAACATATACACATATACACATATACCCACTCATCATCAACTTACTACATTCACTACCTAAATCTTATACATCATTTCAAATTCAAGAATTCCTTTTCTTTGCACATGAATAAATCACCGCCAATTCCTTATTTAATTTCATTTAATAATTCTAATTTCCAAGGAAAGTTCGGGGTCCAACAATACTAACAAGAATCTTCAGAGATTCTGAAATTCTTCTAGAAAGAGGAAACAAGATGAAGATGAATATCAAAAGCATCATCAATGCTTCAACTATTAGTAGAATGGGCTTGAAGAATCTGGAAAGAGAAGAAACAGATTCTAAGAAGATAGAGGATCGAGGGGGAGCGTGTTGTCAGGCGAAGCTTAAATGAAAAAGGAACTCTCACAAGAAAATCAAAATCTTAATCCACTGGAAAAATGTCCACAGGAAGAGTGAAGAAATCGTCAAATGATTTATTAAAGGTTAAGGCGATTTCTCAAAAAGAAGAAAGCCAGGTGCGACAGACTGAGACACAAGTAACCTTAAAAAAAAAGGGGGAGACACTCCTTTCGAAGAAACCCAAGCAGGCTAAAAGGTTGCCTAGAGTACAAACTCTGCGTCAACAAAAGGAGAAGAAAGGAAAAGAGCTAACTCAGAGTGGAGACTCTGGAATGAAGACACCGCAGACAACTAGATCTTTAGTCTCAATTTTGAAGGAAGATTCAGCAAAATTGGCTAAAGAGACTGAAATAAAAAGAAAGTTACAATTTGAGAAGAAGAAACCCCAACCTCAACTTCAAAAACAACCTCCTAGGCTAATTGAAGAGAGTAAAAGGTAGAAAATCAGTCAAAAAAAGAGCACTCCAACTGCTGTTCAAAAGAAAAGGTTAGTTGAACAGAGTCCAGCACAGATTATTCCTTCTCATTCAATGAGAAAAGAGGATTTGAAAATGAATATTATTGGAGAAACTTAACATGTCACGAGTAGCAGCTCCATAATCATAAGAGAACCCCTAAAAAGGTTAGTCAAGGTACAATTGGAACCAATTGTGGTGAATAGTCACTCGATACATCTGTTGAATATTGGAGAGAAAAGGTTGTATAGTGTTCTGCGGGATGAAAGATTAGACCCATATTCAACACAAGTGACCAAGTATAAATACACTATTCTCCCACTCACAAAAAGAACTATGATAAAGATTGTACTTGATATTCAGCCAAGACCTTACATTGTTCGCAATGAAGAAAAGGGGAAGAAGAAAATGTATCCAGATGGGATGACGAGTGATCTGATAGAAGATCAGATTGAAGTTGAAGTGAGAAATATAGATGAGGCGTGCTATGAAGCTCATCACAAAGGAACTTATGTTTCCCACCACATCTCAAAGGCATCAGGAAGTAATTGTGGTCATCGTACCACTAAGAAAACTTCTCAGGCAATTGGCAGAATAACAAAAGGGCAGTACAAAATCATCAGAGTTGGAGATATCAGTTACAATATAGAGACTCTTGTGTACCTAATTATGCACATTAGACTCTTAAGTTTTATGTCTTTAATTGGAAAACAAGTTCCAAGACTACTCAGATCTGATGACCTTGATCTTCCTGAACCAAACTTATCTTTCAAACCTCCTGCTCTTACAATCATTGAACCAAATGTTATACCTTCAGATTCATATAATAGCACTATTGGTTTAAAGTAGTACAACAAAAGAAAAATGATGCCTTAGTCAAAGAAATTGGAGAAATTCATGACAAGGTTGATGATCTGCGTGTGTCAGTGGGTGGCTTGCATAAAGAAGTAGCGTATATACGACAAGACCTCAAGTCACTCCGCACTGAAATGAAGGAAATGTTTTCTGAAATTATAAAACATCTTCGGTCATAAGTTTTATTAATAAAAATAGGGGGAGAAAGGAGAAAATGAGAAAGATAGGGGGAGAAAAGAAGAAGGAATGTGAAATGAAGAAGAAGAGAAGAAGAATAGAAGTGTATAGAAGATAGTATAGCTTACAGTTCTTTTCAATTGTATATTTTCTTATACATAATACTTGACTATCTTTCTAAAAACTATGATTATTTGTTATCATAAAAAAGGGAGAGATTGTTAAGTCAAAATGACTTCACGATTAATAACTTTGATGAAAATCAAATAATAATAATATTAGAAAGTGAGACGGAAGCTGAGATGAAAGTAAAACAAAGCGGAGACAAACGTAAGACAAAGCGGAAACTAAGACGAAGTAGAAACTAAGACGAAGTGAAGAAGAAACTAAGACGAAAGAAAGTAAGACGAAGAAGAAACTAAGACGAAAGAAAGTAAGACAAAGCGGATGCTAAGACGAAGCAGAAACTAAGATGAAAGAAAGTAAGGCGAAGCAGAAGCATAAAGGAAGATGAAGCAAAAATTAAGATGAAGCAGAGAAGAAACTAAGACGAAAGTGATACGAAGACAAAGAACCGATAACACATCGGATGGTTAATCAGTTTGAGTTAGTTACAAAACTCAACTGGATAACTGTTTCTTCCAAGATCAAGAAACAAGAAGAAAGAAGCAGTTATCAAGAAGTAGTTTAAGACGAAGGTTATAAATATGAGTCGAAGTCGAAGATTGAAAAAAATTAGTGATTTTAAGAAAGCTAGTGACTTTGAGAAACACTGTATTCATTGTGCTAAATTTTAGAGCTATTATTCTCTGTAACAAAGCTTGCAAATACCTTTCCGTAAGAATGAAGAAAAGCTAAGAGCCTAAAGAGGCTAAGTAAGAAAAACAATACTTGCTGTAAGAGACCCAAAGAGGCTCGGTGAAAAGAATACTTGTATTTTTTAGAAGAATAGTGAAATCTCATAAAGGATTCTGAGGATTGGACGTAGCTCACGATTTGGGGTGAACCAGGATAAAATTGTTGTGTTGACTTCTATTCTCTAACTTTCAACTTTTAATTTCTATTGTTTGTAAAAGTACTTAGAAGTTAATTGCAATACAACATGATATTCTTACTTAATAGTTTTGAAAAGGTAAGTTTTCAAAGAATATGAAAAGGGGATTGTATTCACAAAAAAGGATACACAATTCAAACCCCCCCCCCCCCCTCCCTTCTTGTGCATTTTGTATATTGAACGTAAAGTCTATACTAACGCGTGATTTACTCCACTTAATAGCCTTTCTCCATAGAAGACATTGAGAAGGTTGTTTAATATTAGCCTCAATAAAACCCCAGGCCCTAATGGTTTTAATGCATATTTCTATTAAAAGTCTTTGACTTCTATTAAGACCTATGTCTGTGAAGCGGTTTTGTAATTCTTCTTTATCTCTACGTTATTGTTAACCTAGAAAAATACTCACATGTGATTGATCCTAAAGTCCTCAAATCCAAAATCCTTGAAAGAGTATAGGACCATTTCTTATTATAACACATTTTACAAGAATATTTTTAAGCTTATACCTTTAAGAATCAAACATATATTGCCTTCTTTTGTTAATCAATCATAAGAAATATTAATAAAAGGGAGGAATATAAGGGATAACATTATACTTGCTCAGGAGTTATTCAAGAATTAAAAACTAAAGGACTCAGGTAGTAATTGTTGATAGATGCATGATTGATCATGTTTTTACCTTATATTTGATGTATTTTTTCTTGATAAATTATATTTTTGGTGTATATTTGACACTTCATTTGCTCCAAGTGTGATTACAAAGTATAATTGCCTTCAAAGACTTAAAAGAAAAGAATTTGGACAAAAATACGACATAAAATGAAGATTCGATGCACAGAAGGGATACACGACCATGCATCTGCCTATACATGTCTCCCAAATTGTGCAGATTCACTATTTTCAAAGGTCGTGCCTCAGACTGGTATTGACCAAAACCTTAGAATTTCATATAAAAGAATTTTTTAAAGCAATTGAAGGGAGCAAACTTTTGGAGAAGATTCCAAATGTGAAGAACGTCCAAAAGGGGCGATATTGATGCAGAAATGTGGAAAAGAGAAGATATCGTTGAAAGGATCCAACATAATACATGATCAAATCTCTACCTTACAAGAACATTTGATAGCAGAGAAAGGGATATTTAAAATTATGAACTCTTTGTTTTCTATTCAATTTTCTTCCAGTTTATGTTTTATTTCATTTTTATTATGTGTAGCTAAATTTCTTTAGTATCTAGGTAAGATAAACCCTAGTTTGTGTTACAATATGTTTTAATTCTTTTATTTAATAAAATTGTTTTAATTGACCTATTGCCATTCAATTACATGTTTAATATATGTTCTAATAGGCCTAGGAATATTAGATGATAATTTAATTTCATACCTAAAGATTGAGAAATCTTACATTTGAATAGATCTACCGTAACTAAAAGGAGTTGATTGCAACCCTAAAGATAGGATTACATAAATCTTCTAGATTATGGTCAAACCTAATAAAGGGGTTCACAAATCGGTAAAACAATCTTATAAACTTTAATCTGAACAATTCGGTTAAAAACCTTAAAATTAGTTATTATTAGATTCAAGGTCAGCTATTAGCAAACATAGGAATCTCCACGGTCCAATAAATCAATAAAACAATTGCATAATAAAAGATCAATCAATTAAAGGCTTTTAGGGAGATTCAAAAATTAGATACTAATTTTCGATATTGATAGTTTTCTCAGTGATTCCTTGTCTCTTTGTTCAATGTTACTGCTTATTTCATTTTAATTTTTTAATATTTTATTTTCTTTATTAAAATCTAAAATCGATCTATAGGCTAGATAATAGGAAAAAGGTAATTACTAGTAATCACTATCTTCGTATGATTGACACATACTTGCTGGTACTAGCTACAATTATATCGTGCACTTGCGATTATTACAATATTGATTGACTTAGAAAAAACACAGTTAAGTTTGTGGTGTCGTCGCCAAAGATAATGATAATAGGGAAACCTCTATTTTATTACTCTAGCCATTTTCTTTATTTTATTTTGTTTTTTTCTATTTTCTTTTATTTTAATTGATCTTTTGTATTTATTTCTTATTGTATTTTATCGTAATTGTGGTTTATTCATTTAATTATCTTTTGAACTTCTTTACTTGATCTTAAGTTTGTAGGCTATTGTACAATTTAAGATCCATTGTGGTAGCCACATCTCATAATTGACTAATGGAGTAGACAATACTTTTATGGAAGCTAAGATATGTTTTTGCAATCGGTAACATCATCATATGTGAAAGAGTGGTGTTCTCATATGTTCTCAGAGGCTTATCCTATATCCAGGCTGTGTTGCAACATTGGTGGGAGTAATTACTACAATCATGAATTTTGAGCACTAACTTACATATGGGAGCAACCAAACATGTGTAATCAACCTCAAAGTGCACCATACGGGAATAGCTACAATTCAGAATGGAGCAACACTTACACTTATGGATGGAACGATTATGCTCCATATTTACAGCACCAAACACCTCTAGTTAACGAGCCAAGTCTGAAAGATATAATGGCTGATTTCATTCAAGAATTAATGATGAAGCATCAAGAAAGATAGGCTTATTTACAAAATTTGGTGAATCAGATGGACTAGCTAGCAAAGATACTATTTGTTGAGAAGCAAAGGAGTTTGCTCAATTCTACAGAAACTGATGTTTAAGAATATAAAATGATAATCACCTCTAAGAATGGAAAAGAATTACAGAAGAAGATGAAGCAGAAGAAGAAGAAGAAGAAGAAGAAGAAGAAGAAGAAGAAGAAGAAGAAGAAGAAGAAGAAGAAGAAGAAGAAGAAGAGGAAGCAAGTATACCTGATAAATTAATGAAACATTTTGTTAAAATG
Source organism: Erythroxylum orinocense (assembly GCA_025531955.1). Lineage (NCBI taxonomy): Eukaryota > Viridiplantae > Streptophyta > Magnoliopsida > Malpighiales > Erythroxylaceae > Erythroxylum > Erythroxylum orinocense. The sequence goes on along the minus strand of JANZLX010000004.1, from coordinate 10,289,804 downwards.
AAAGCTGATCGGTGCAAATTTGAGAGTGAAGAGAAGAAAAAGGTTGGTCTAATGAATAGAGGTAAATTCCAAGAAGAGCTTCCTGAAGAAAAAGATGAAGAAGCTTCTATCCGAGAAGAGGAAGTAGAAAAGTGGCAAGAGGTAATTGAAGAAGATAAGCCAGAAATCTTTATCCAAGAAGAAGAAGAAGAAAAGTGGATAGAGAAGGTTAAGGAAGAACTAGAAGAGGAACCAAGTAAGGAAAATACTGATGAGATGTTGGTAATGTTCTTAAGTATAGAGGGTTCCCACTTCCTCGAAGACAAACTATTCAAGTCAACCAACAATTTAGGGAGCTTTGCCATTCCCTCTTTCATTAACAGTTTGCCATTGAAAAGGACATTAATGCTTGCAATTGGATTAATTAATTTGATAAATTATATCCTTGTTATTATCTTGCTATATAAGGCTTACTTCTAAGCTACAAAACCCCCATGCGGAGAAATGGGCAGAAGCAAGCCACTTGTCATAGACCTAGGATGAGGGTAGACGTAGAAGTTAAGTCGAGCTAATGACATTAAAGAAGCGTTGCATGGGAAGTAACCCATAAGTTAGTTTTAGTTTTATTTCAATTTCTATATTATTTTTTTTGTTTACATGATAGTATAAGTTCTAATTAATTAATTTTTATGTGTTTTAGGATAGAAAAATTAAACATCTAAAAAAATGGCATAATTATGACTTTAGGGTAGTATGTTATATGTTATAATGCTAACATGCAAAGATTTTTATGTTTGAGGATTAAATTTAAAGTTGCACACTTTTTGGACACATTAATATTGTTTTACATGTTTTGATGCACGTAAATTATGGTTCATTGAAGTGCATGGTTTGATCCATACTTGTGCACCAAATCTTGCACTCTTGCGATTCAGATTAAAAAGCCATTAATTTTCATATTTCTCATTCTTCATTCTCCCCTTCTCACTATCGACGTCATCCTCCAACTCTCCTGACCCATTTTACGTTTTTCACCTATATTAATGACATCCAAGTAAGTTTTCGTTTTGCTTTAACTTGCTTATGCATGATTCATTGGGTGTTTACGTTATTCGTGGATTTTTCAATAAAAAATGACAATTTCATGTTGGATAATTGTTCTATTTTATGCTTAATTATCGTCTAGTAATTGGATTTAATCCTTACCCAGTTGATTTTTTCCTTTAATTTAATTAATTGCATGCGAATTGGGTTCAAATTTAACTAAATTGAGGAACTTTGCGATTTTTCTCACTACGTGTTAATTGTGATATTTTATGTTTATTTAGGTTAATTAATCAATTCTGAGGTAAATTAAGACTGGGCTTATGCTTAATTGCTTCGTGTTTAATTGCACCAATATTGTTTAGTTGTGACTTTAGGGTTTTAATTTCAAGTTTAGGGTTATAATTGTAATTTAACAATTAAGTTAGTTTAATTTTTTAATTGCACAATTCCTAATTTTAATTTTAAAATGAATTAACTTTTTAATTAAAATTTTAATTGTTTACTATTTAGATGCGTTACTTTGTTAATTTCGTTTCTAAATTTCATGTTTAGTTTATTTTCATAATTAACACTAATGAACATGATCGAAATTAACTGTGGGGAAAGCACGACTTAGTGATTACATATCGATTTCCTCACAGTTATTTAAAAGTTGCATGGAAAATGACACGATCACAATGTGATAAAGAGACTCTAAGAAGGAGGCATCGAGGAGAGTCTTTTACAACAATCCAACCCCTAGAGAGGCCATGGATGTTGATATTCAACACCAGAGTTCAGGAAGAATAATATCAAAGATTGAATAATAAGAAGTTTAAAGATAATTTATACATCGATTGGGAGGCTTTGGAGCAGGTTGGCTAAGCCCAACATGTGAGGGAGTTCGTAGATATAGGAGTCTGATCCTGATTTTCGAAACCGTGGAACTGTCTTATAGAGAGCTCACTTTAGAGGTCCTCTCTACATTCTCCATAGAGAAGGGATGTTATGATGGGGATCACCTGTAACATCCCCTTACCGGCGGGGAGGTTAGAATAGTAATTTTGAGTGGTCAATGGGCGTTTAGAAATGCCCTTACAAATTCATGCATAATCTCATATCCACATACACGTGACTAGTAAATTTGCACATGAAAATGACTGTACATGCATTCATGACATTTCCCGGTATATTTGTTCATAAATGTTGTTATTATAAAAAATGTGATTTGTGTGCATGAAAAATTGAGTTGGAGAGGGTCATTGTGGTTTTCACATTTTTGGAGAATTTTTAGAAATTTTTCTGAAAATTTCGGGAAAATTTTTGGACTAGGAAAAATACCAAGTGGCAGACTGATTGTGTACTGGTAGTAGAAATTACTGTCCAATGGTACGAAAAATTTAGATAAATGATTTTTGAATTTATTAAATTGAACCCTTGAAAATTGGGAGATGGTTAGTGTAGAATTTGGACTTAGGTTTTAAGAATTGGACATGTGGAGCCAAACATGGCCTTAAATCCACTATCTTATTTTAATAAAAAATCTTTCCCTTTCTTTTTAGTCATTCTCGATGCTTCTCTTCTTTAAAAGGGAATTGGTTAATTAAATGAGATTTCCTCCACCATTTCGTAGTCTTTTTTCTTCCTTGCTCCTTTTACAAGTTTGATAATCTTTTCTAGTTTCCTTTACCTTGCTTTCTCTTCTTTTGGTTCATTCACAACCTAAGCTTTCTACCCCCCCCCCCCCCACCTTAAGATGATGAGGATCGTGTGTGGTGAGTGGAAGTTAGAGAGTTGGCGAAAAGTTTGAAGAGTTGAAGATTTGGAAGTTTAAGAGGTAAGAAACATGTTTTATGTTATGGTTTTGTAGCTAATTGAATTAGTTGTGATGTTTGCACACTAAATTGTATGAGAATTGTGTTGGTGTATATGGGTATGTAATTTATTTGTTTAATTGATGGTTGATTGATGATTGACGAGCTAAGATTTAATGAATGTAAGTTTAGATGTTTTGGAAGTAAATTAAAGTTGTAGATAAGTGTAGAAAAGGATGGATGAATTGAGTATAGGTTGCTTCCTTTTTTGTGCATAATTGTTCAAGTGGAGGTCTTGATTCAATTGTGGGTGATATATTGATGAAATTGAGTAGTTATTGGTGTAGAATTGGTATGGAAGCGGTAGAAATTGAGTTAGGTTGAAAAGCTGAAAATTGGATTTGTATATGTTTCAATATTTTTGCCATAACTTTTTATGTGGTTATGCAACTGAGATGAGGTTTGGCTTGAATTAAACTTGAGGAGTGTGGCTATAATTCTTGTGAAGGAAGTGATGTTTAATTTTGGCTTGAAGAGTTCCAAATTTGGACTAGAATGTGAGAAA
>JANZLX010000004.1:10234936-10273615 GCA_025531955.1 Erythroxylum orinocense | reverse complement strand
CAACTGCCTTTATCTGATTATGCATTCATGAATGAAATGCATGTATCACATTATAAAACACATAGGTCTCATATTCATATATAAGCAGCACTTCAGTAACACAATTGCCAGTACACAGTCATCGGACCTCCTGTCCGGAATCCATAATCAAACAATTTACGAATTCAATCAGAACATTAACAATTAAGAGGAACCGTCTAGGTTACTCACCAATTGCTCCTAAAGCTAGTGCCTAGAAGGTCCGACAACGTATGTGGGATAACGTTCCAGTTGCTCCTCTATAGCCAAATAACATATATATAAATCATAATTTGTACAAGTAGCAATGTTTAATAATGCACATGAATGAAATGAAAGATGTACAATACATGCATGACAATAATTTCATGTGCAACAATGTCATTTTTCACAATACAAAGATGTCACATAATGTATGAATATGTAATAACATTTCTAACTCCTCACTGATCACTCAAAATTCTCATTTTACCCTTCCCGCTGGAATCAGGATGTTACATTAAGTGTCTTCCAATCTTTGTTTAGGCTTGACAGCCAGCTTTGTGTTCTCTGGTAAGTTTTTTTTTGTCCAATGGTGAGCTATCAAGGCATGTACCCTAAGTTTCTGAAGTTCCAAGAGGATCTTGTTTGGGACTTTAAAGTTTTGTACATTATTTTTATTTCTGTATAAAATCATCTTATTTATCAGAAGAAAAAAAACTTAGCAAACTACGAAATGGAGAATGATAATTGAATAGATCTCCTTCTTAATAAACTTAAGTAAAGATAATCTTAAGTTAGCCCATTTAGCTCTTAGTTACATCGTCTACAGTAAATGGTTAGAGTCTACAGTAAATGGTTAGAGAGGAATCAACGAATATTCAAAGCCAAATCCTGCCTTCTCTAGTTAGTTAATTAAATAAATGTTACTTGGATAGGGCAGATAAGTTTAACTAGAGGAGCAATTTTTGCATTCTCTCAAGGTACGATGGAGCCATGAAACATTTAAATTTCTATTCGATATTGGTTATGTTTGGTTCACACGAAGGCATTAAGGAGACAATTTCCAAGTATGCCTTATTAGACCATCTAGGATATTGTAGCCTTATGGCTAAGTTTGATGACCTAGTTTGACTATGATTTATATTTTAGTACACTCCTTGTAATGTCTTATAACTTGGTCTAGTAAAAATATTCTTTATTTACCAAAAAGAAATTGAAAAAAAAATAGAACGCAACACATTGTTAACCGATTTTATTTTTCATTCAATTCAGAGTCATTCAACATTAAATTGGGTTTAAATTTTGCCCTCAAATCTTCTGGCTCAGGTTCTCTGGCATTAACCTGTTCTAGAGGATCTAAGCCATCCATTTAAGTGGGAGTCCACTTAAATAAATGCCTTAAATTTTCTAACACAGGTTAAGGTCAGCATATCTGAGCCAGAAGATCAGTCCACATAAATAAATAGCTTAAATTTTCTGACACAGGTTAAAACTAAAGTATCGAACCAAAGGATTAGGTCCCCAAATTTTGGCCCAAGAGTTTATGAGATATTGCTCTAAGATCTGCAGTATCGTACTTCTCGTAGAAAAGGAAATTTTGACTAGGTATTTGATTCCATTGTATATTCAATCTTACATAAATCCGTGCATTCTTCTGATGCTTTTGGTGCCAGATGGCTACCTACTCTATCTTGTTCAATTCTCAGGAAATTACTTACGCAACAGAACCAGGCATGTCTCCAAACAACGTATGGATAACTATTATTAACTAGCACTAGCAGGAGTAGTTCACCAGCATCACCACATTCTTCTTCTCCAACGCTGCCACCTTTCCTAAAGGAGTTAGCCTTTGCCAAAATGAACAGAATTCCCATTCGACACGTGGACTTATCATTACGTCTGAAGGGTCCCACATTCCCAACCAAAACCTAAATATTTGTGGGGTAGTTGAGGTGGTTTGGAATTAAGAGCAAATGCTTTTCTCCTAAACATTACAGGGAAAAGGCTCACTTGTAACCTGTTCAACTGTCGCACCTATATTTTCTAAGTGTTATTTAATGTTTTGTTATGAGCAGGAAAATGTCTGCACCAACCTAAACCTACGGTCATGATCTTTTCGCTTCTGTCTGCGACATTTTCGGTGACTGAATTGCCCTTCACACTTGCATATCACCAATATTTGCTGTCTAATAAATACGCATATTTCATTACTAAAATGAGAATATGTCATATCTTAAAGCAATTAATTACCAAATGGTACATATACTTGAGTGTTTTTACTTTTAAATTTGAATCCAACCATTTATTACCTCAGATTATGAGTAATAAATATTACATTACGAGGCTTAGTTTGAACATCTTTTGAAGTCTCTCTCTTCATAAATTGGGATACAGACTCGGAAACTGTACATATTTCTTAGGTTTGAAAATCCTCAAATTGCAAAGTCAAAGAAGACAGTAGATGTAAGTGTTATAAATGCTAACTGAAACAATTAGTGGCCCATAGATGCATTACCAAAGGATAACATGGTTTTTGTGTAATTATAGTCGAAAATTGAGCCCTAATAATCAGTAATTATCTTCGGGCCCCACAATCTGATATTAGGTCTGGTTCCTTTTGCTTCAATTTAAACTTCCATCGTTGCTGTGTTTCAGGCTAGAAGTTGGAGCTTAAAAGCCTCCGTATCTCTCCAGTCCAGAACTCAACATAACATTTTCGACTATTAACAGATTAGAAGGTCGCTTTGCTGTCCGAGTGTTCATGGCTGGTAAAGGAGATGGTGAAATAGGGATTGACGAAGTAATATCATTCTTACCTTCTCATATTCTGGACGAGGCAATATGGGACAATAAGGTTTGTTTTTTAATCAAAATAATCCGTTTCTCTCTTACTCTTCCTCTGTTTTTTTTCCATCCTTAAAACTCACGCACTTTCTAATAGAACCAGGAATATGTCAACCAACGTCAGCACCATCACCAATATCGTGATCTTCCTAAATTTCCTCTACAAGTGGTACGTCGGTTTTCTTATCATATTCATTGTTTTCCAAGTGTTCTTGTCGGAATCTTTTGTGGGTTGCAAGGAAATGAACTGTGGAATAGTGCATATGTATCTGTTTAGCCGTCAGTTCCATTCCAAGTACTGACCAAAGAGGATGAACGGCTAATTAACCGTTTCCGACAAGTCCTGTAAGATATCCATGCCACATATCATTTTTGACATCAACCGTTACTATGACAAGCTTCCACGTTCTAAAATATTGAGGTAGAGTGACAGAGATTGATAGCTAATCGGAATTAAGACGGATAAGATACAGTATATCTTCTTTTAGCATGCTCGGTGCTAGCTTACGGGACAAGGGTCCATTGGGATTTATTACCTATTGTTTTTACTTCGCAAGACGTAGGAGATGGTTGTTCGTATTTAAAAATTTGTACAACATAAATTTGAGAAAATATATATCTAGTGTAATTTTTCCCCCTTTTTTTTAACGAACCATAATCTCATCAACCCAATTTTTGGCAAATTAATATAAATATTGCGACTAGTATCTTTGCCTTGTGCTAACGGTGTTCATGTTTGAACAGCCCTCAAAGTGTAACCCGAGACACAATGGTAGAAGAAGATTCTTGGATTCTAATTGGGAATCCGGAGAACAGGGTATGCAAGTAATATTTTTAGCTGCTAGTCATAAAAGGGAATGTGGAACTGGAGTTTTCCTCCCGCAACCACAAAGGGCAGGCACCAACTCCCAATACAACAAGAAGCCTAGTAAGTTGCCCACTCTCTGAATTCAGTTCAGTACGTTTTAGAATAATTCATTACTACCATTTAAGGAAGGTAGGAGTTATAGAATGGCGAATCCATTAGGGTTACAGTTCATGTGCTCCACATTGTGTATAATTGCAAATGTATAATCAATGTACAGCTTGCTCTCGCGTACTCCTTCCTGCCCGCGTTGTTCAAGCGCTCAACCTCAATGTGCATGAGCTAGGCTTGGAGATATCACGCCGACAAGGTTAAGCTTCTTAGCTTCCTATCCTCTTCAGTTCTTAGTTGTCACATACCATACGACTTTTCTGATTGACAGCCTAATGCAGATTTCATGAATGGCTCCAAAAGCAGAGAATTTTATTCAGTGAAAAATAAAAATACCAAGAGCATGGCAAAGCAATACTCTGCTTTGCCACTGAATGATAACACTTCGCCGGAGCTATTTCTTCCCAAAGAATGGACTTACTAGCACTAAGAAGTGGCCGCCACAGCGCAAAACATCAAAGTAAAAGATCTTGTTCAGTTATGTAACATGATCTGAATAATGACGACAAGGGTTCTCAATATTTACTTAGGCCATAGCACCTCAATTTGAGCTTGTATCATATGATTATTGTTCTTCACACCACATGATATTAAATAATAAACAGATAGTAAATTAAAAAGTACATAGTCTTTTCAATTTTTTTAATTTAGTGTTAATTTTTTTTCAATTGTGTTTAATGACTAAACTTTTTATATAAATCAAGTCAAAAAAAAGTATAAGTAATATGTCTACCAATTTTCAAATGGATATCCACTTCAAAAACAACATTTTTAGCTACACTAGAAATTTTGAAAAGTTATTCACTAAATTGAAAACTTTAGTATCTTAATATATTGTGTTATATAATTTTTAATTTTATATCAACCATGTATTCAAAAATCATAATAACATAAAATTGAAACAACAACTACCTCTTTATTTCTATTAATATTACTTTTCATATATTTCTCATAAAAAGAATAACCACAACTAATATAAGAAAAATATCATTTAATCATCATACATATATGAAACTAAGAATAATGTAAAGTACTTAAAATATTATAATTTCATCATACAATAAAGAATAATTACATCAAAATATCAAATAGAAAGAATAATAAAGTTTTATGATTTCATAAGTATTATAATAAGAGCTCATGTTAAGAAATACAACCAAATAGAAGCAAAACCTGAAACAAAAATATTTATAGTTAAAAATTTTATATCTATATTTCATATTCAAAATTTAACATATGCGTCAATACAAGTGAAATTAAAAAAAGTGAAAATGAAAAACTGAAAACTTTATTCAATTGAATATTTGCTCAAATCGTATTGATTTTAATTCTCACTTGATACAAAATCTTTATTATTGAAAAGAGTTTTATCATCCCTATCATTCAAATTCATTGTTCCAAAAGATATGTCAATGCCTTCATATCTAAGATTATCTTTTAAGTCACTCTTATCTATCAAGCTTGGTTTCTCTGAAACTAAATATGGTCAAGTAAAATTGGATTTATAGAATCACTTGTTCTATTAAAAGTCCTATTAACAAATAAAATTAAATTGTTAAAAGTTACAATAAATTACACTCAATTTAATAATGATAATAATATACTTTCTTAAAGCTTTAAATTGTATCAAACAAACACATAAATGAACTTGACTACTTTTCTTACTTTCTGCATAGTTTTATCAATGATTGGAAAGTAGCTATCATTTTCTATATTTTTCAATATCACATCAATATAATGTGTAACATAAAGAGTAATAAATGAATTATACCTTCTTTGAAATCTTTTCCCAAGTGCTTTACAAGCACAAGCATTTTTAATAATGAATTGAATAATATTTTCTAGCTCAACTTTATTAAATATTTGAAACAGAGTATCAACATTTCTTAGACTTCAAAAACATTGTCTTATTAGTTAAATAAACCAAAAATTAATAATAAGCTTATGTCTTCTATTTTTCAATCATCACACATGACTGAACACTTGTAAGTTGCCTAATTCATTTTTCTTTCACGCATATAACTATACATTTCATAAATAGGGCTACTCAAAAGTTTATCTATGTAGTTATCAAATGAAAGAGTTTTATAGTCAATTAGGTAGCATTAATGATATACCTAAGTTATACCTTCATCTAGTCATTCTTATGTCTATATTATGAGCCGCTTTTTTAGATTATAAAGCACTGTAAATTGAAAGTTAAGTTTCAAGAGTTGTTCATGGTGTAAAAAAGTCAAACATTTATTTTCTTCTCTTCCTCACTTCAAGTGCAACATTCTCTTCTTACTGGGTAAAGAAACTACCTTTAACATCTTCACTATCATCCTAACCACTGTAAAAAGAACTTTTACTATAAATTTTGTAGCTCAGTATTTGTCTATTATCTTTCTCATGCTGATACTTTAAGTAAAGTTTTCATTTGTTATTTCAAGTCACAACTCACTTTTTTACAAGGCTCTATATCACCTTTATTCTTAGCTAAATGTTTCTTTAATCTAGTGATTAATCCATTTTTTAAACATTTGTTATAATACAAACAAGTGATATTATTTTTCATTCCAAGAATGAGTTCAGACTGCATCATCGAATATTCACGAAACAATTAAATTATCATGAGTACTTAAACTTATTTTAATTTATCTGGAAAAATAAATGAAAATACATGTCAAAATTAAATTAATAAATTTATAATCAAAAATAAAGTTTTTGTACATAACATTGTCGTGTAACTATAAGAATTCAATGGTAAATTATAAAGATATCCAAATAGACTCTCTTACATCTTTATTTATTATAACGTACGCTGCCAAAAACAACTTTATTGTACAAAATAAAATGAAAAAATTGTTAACTTCACATTATGTTGAGTAATAAGTATAATCTCATAAATCAAGGCATATCTTAATAGACATTTTAAAGGCATGTGAACTAAAAAGAAAATTTCACATTGACTATTTTCTACAATGTATTTAACTACTCATGAGATATAGTAATGAATATGCATTTGTAAGTTTACTTTCGAGTTGGAAATTTTTTCTAAAATTTAATTTTTTGTATTTGTAATATTATTTCCTAATGACAACAATGCACAATATAAGAATGAAAACATTTTATTTTTTAACGTAATTGATATTAAATGATATAATTATATATTAAATCTTATGTTTAAATGATTAGTCATATATTAAATATTTTTATATACAAATAATAATTAGTAAATTGTATTTTTCACATAAATTAATTAACAAAACAAAAATTTAATGAATTAATTTTTATCCCATTTTTATAATTATTGAAATAATAAATAATCAAATAAATATAATTTCTTGTCTTTATAAGTTCTCAAAGTTTATAGACCCATAAATCTAACAACATAATTTGTTGCATAAATTTTCCATAATTTCAGCTTAGTGTTACCATAAATTTGCCTTAATTTTACTTTACAAAATAACCCCAATTCTAGCCAACAAAAAAGTAGTCCTATATATCCAATTCCAAGCTCCGCTTATATTTCATAAACCATTTGCAATTCATATCAATGCAATAGCAAGTTGCAGCAGAAACAACTTAAAAATACATCCAAAAAAAAAGCAAATAACAACTAAGATTACTTAGGTTTATCAGGCCGCAGGTTAGGACTTAGGATATAAGGTTCTCTAAAAGAGTGGTTTGTGACCTTGCGAGGAAACTGAAGAGAGAGCCTTGGCGAGATGTGTTAGCATTTGCTAGTGAGCAACTGGCAGCTGGTGATGTCACGGTTGTTAAGTTTTAGCTCCTTTATTTGTTCCATATTGATTGGAAAAAATAATTAGGACAAGGCCCTTGCCTATATAAGGAAATTGTTACTTCTATGGTTAGTGCACTAATATAAAGTCAAAAATTTACATGACAAATTTGACTCTAGTTAAATTCCTCTTCTGAGGTGAGAGTTGGAGAGTTTGTTATGGGTGTGTTGGTGTATTGGGAGATTAGGTGAGAGAAAAAATTGTGTGATTGTAAGGATTTTTTACATAATGATTTTTTTTGTTGCCTGTGATTTTTTCTTCAGTTTGGGAGTTTCTACGTAAATTCTCTTGTGTTGTTATTATTTTATGATATTTTTGTCTATCAAATATCCTTGGGTATGGGTTTGGGAGATCTGAATTCTCAACAATTGGTATCAGAGCCAAGGTGTGTTTTTCTTGAAAATTCTAAGTATGCTCTATAGTCGCAGTTTTGATTGATCTTCCACATCAGAAAAGAATTTCTTAAGAAATGTTCATTTGATGCGGTGAAATTTTAGTGTGGTAGTACATGTTTAGGAAAGTTTTGGCTAAGGAAAGACTTGATATTTAAGTGTGTCCTTTGTGACCCGCCTGGGAACTTTCCTGGTGTACTAGTCATTTCTATGGTAAATTTCATCAAGGCAGAAGAGCACAGGAAAAAAGTCAGGAAATAAGGCTTCGAATCCTCTTAGATTTGAGATGGAGGCATTTGATAGGAGAATCATATTTGGCTTGTAGCAAGTGCAAGTCAGGGACATTTTGATTCAGTTGGGATTACACAAGGCATTGAAAGGCAAACAAATCCCTGATATCAGTACAGGCAAATCCAGTATGAGCGATGAAGATTAGGAAGATCTGGTGTAGCACCTCACTCCCGTCATGACCCGAACTCGATATCGTGGGTGATATCTGAGTCTGTGCCTCGCGAGAGTAACGTACTAAAGCACTCAATCAGTCAAAAATCGGTGTAATTTTTTTGAAACCACAAATATAATATGCAAAAATCGATACTCAAATTGGGCCCACATTCATTCATAAACATTGTCACTTAACACAAAACCATCAACAAAATTTTCAATAGTCATTTAGGCACCTTTCACAATTACAAAACACTCGAATCATTTCGGAATACAATTTTATACAAAAAGTTGCGAAAGATACAGTTCAATACAAAATAGAGAAATGCAATGCAGACGTGAAATGATCCCGATCTCTATCCTTCACTTGAATGTTGTAGGTATACTCCTGTTGGCCTAACGGTGTGTTCTTCTGATCCTGAAAAATATTTGAAAATTTTGGGTGAGTTTTGCGAACTCAATGAGTGACTATCATCAATGGCTCACCCATTCACATAATACATAATTCACACATCTCACAATATTTCACATTTCACATTATTTCACATTCAATATAGCTAATCATTCATATTATGCATATGCAATGCACATGAAACTCACTTTCTATTTGTTACTTTGTTGTGACTGAGTGCCTAAACTGTCCCATATAGGGCTCATTGATAATTGTCCCTTATCCACTTGGGGGATACATGGCTCATTAAACGTTGAGCCTGAGGCTCTGAATCACTTTTGAGCTCGAGGCTCATTTTCACTCGTTGAGCTTTAAGCTCTAATCGTTGGCTACTTTTGTCACAACTGCCATTATATTTCATGCATTCATGCAATGGAATGCATCACCCATAATTGCATATCTCATTCAATCACTTTCTCATATTAACGGACCTTAGTCTGGCATTCAACATTAAAGTTGAGAATCCACACTTTCATTCATATGCAAATACACATTCCTAGCACATTTAACAATCACATTAAGTACACATAGTTCATCCAATTCACATTCAATTAACACTTCAATATCCAAATCAACATCACAATCATCGGATCTCCTATCTGGAAACCAACGCAGTCAATCACATTCAGTAGTCAATTAATACAAAATGAAACAAAGCAAACAATGAAGTGAGAATATCTCGGTCTACTCACAGTATACTCCAAAATAGCATTTGCTTCCAAATTCTGGATACGCCTGTATGCAGATGTTTAACCTGCACATCACAATTTATGCAATACATAATTCACACCTGTTACAAAACTCATTTATGCCCAAATAGTTATATGAGCTATGTACAATATATGTTCAATGACAATCCTGGTATATGTTATAAATCACATATTAAGCTCATTCCCATTTCATAATTCATATATGTTTAATTGAACTTAGATTTACACTTCATATGTACATAATCATTCTAAATTCTCCTTTCAATCTTTATCCTTTTCATAAGCTCACACTTCAAGACCATTTGGTTACTCTATAACATAACTCAATTTCTCGTCATCTCTTTTCTAACTTCATATGATCTCATAACATCCAAATTCTCATCCAATAGGAATCCAATTGAAAATCCCACAATGCAAAATCATAAAAATTGATTCTAGAATACTTGAACCCAAGCATTTGCTAAACTTTATGGACAAGAATCCTTCAAAAAATCCAAAAGATTCAAGATGATCTTACCTTGATTCTTCACCAAATGGAGAGATATTTAGCTCAAATAGAAGCTCTTTACTTCCTCTTCCTTTTTCTCTTCTGAAACAATTTCAAAATCTTTCTTGAAGACTAAGAAGAATTAAACCCTAACTCAACTGTCTTCTTTTCTCTCAAACCACCAAACTCTCTTTCTCTTTCTTACTCATTTTTGTTATTCTCTGCTACTTATCCTTACATTCATTTCTTCTTCTTTATTTATAAGCAAGACAACACTTCTTCTTCCAATTATGCCCTTAATGATTGAGAATTGTCCCATTTTTCCTTCCATTTATGCCTGATGTCTTTTATACTTAAATGTCTTTCCAACAGTACCGTTGAACAATCTAACATAACACTTTTTTCTAAAAAAATGTCCCCCATTGTCTTAATTTTCTAAGGCTACCAAAATCATTCAATTTGGTTCAGTGATTCAAAAGATATACTTCAAACATTTTTGGACTGCTCTTGTCTATAACAATATATGATGCATAAGTTCCATCTAAAATTTAAACATCTTAGAGACTGAATTAGATTTCGATTTCTTTATACCATTTGTAGCTCAATGTCTATAGTTTACCACAAATCAGAAGTCATCTCATTTGGAGCTCTACTGGTCCAGAAATCATCAAAATACTGAAGTATGTTCAGTGAAATAACACCAGTTCATAATATTCAATAACACACTCACTGTACTCGTCCCACATTTTTCACTTAATCTTTCTCACTTCATTTCAGATGGCTATGATATTTTTTACAGATGTAGAGCAATGTCTTACGAGTCCAATGGTTCAAGAATCAAGTCATTTGAGTGTCTAGAGAAGAAGTTATGGCCAAAAGAACCAAACATATTTTTGTCCTCAATCATACTGAACCTGTTTCGGGGAAACAACCATAACTCTCTCTAGAATTTTCTAATTAAGGTGTTCTTTAAATGGTTTGAAAGAGGACTTCAAAGGCTACAACTTTCATGAAGACCTCAAAGACAAATTCTATCTTCTAAATGATCTAAAATGGAGCAGAAGATATAAGATGAACAGTGTATAAGAAGATGCACAATACATAAGAAGATGAATAGTGCATAAGAAGATGCACAGTACATAAGAACATGAATTGTGCATAAGAAGATGCACAGTACATAAAAAGATGAACGGTGCATAAGCAGATGCACAGTACATAAGAAAATGAACAGTGCATAAGAAGATGCACAGTATATAAGAAGATGAACAGTGCATAATAAGATGCACAGTACATAAGAAGATGAAGAGGATCAACATAAGAAGATACAAGGTCAACCTAAGAAGATACAGAAGGTCAACCTAAGAAGATATAGAAGGTTAACCTAAGAAGATGTATTGTGCATAAGAACATGTTTCAACAGGGTCTTCCTCACATCCCCAAAAGTTCTAAATCACTATCTACACTCTCCAAAGTATCTCTACTTATAAAGATCATAACTCTCGACTCAAATGTCCAAAAATTTCATACTATATACCGTTGAAAAGCTAGAAAGATAATCTACAACTTTCAAGAATTCAACTTTGCCAAAATCTATCTAGGTCAAACCCAAATTTGCCCTTAAGTTCCAAAGATGAATTTTACATTCATCCACTAATATACTGCACTCAGTTCTCAACTTCATGAAATTTTGAGACTCTTAGAGATAGAATAAAATTCTATGTCTTCATAAAAAATGTAGTCATATGTTTCTAGTTTAATCCAAACAAAGAATCGTCTCATTTGGATAACTAGAGAGAAAGTTATGGCTAATGAATCGAGACACACTTAGTGAACATTTTCCAAATCAGCCATCACTTTTGTTTCCAAATCTTTCCTTATCACAACTCATACCAAGATCACTCTTTCAACTCCCTCTACTTCTCATTTTCAATAAAATCACATTTAACAACAATGATACCTAGAAGTTGTTAATGAATGCATGTACACTTATTTTTGTATTTGTAAAGATTCAAATTCACATGCATGTATGCTGACATACTGCTAGGCATGAAATGCAAATTTTTCAAACTCTCACATTGTTATTCTCTCCATTTAGAAATTTGAGTTCTAACCCTTAATATGGGAACGGAATGTTATATCTAGATTTGAGAGTAGCAAGTGGGATACGATTGTGTTTGGTTAAGAATGTCCTTGCGAATGTGCATAGAATATCTACAGCAAAGGAGCTTTGAGAAAAGCTTGAGGTGTTGTATCAAATAAAGGGCGTCTCAAATTGGGTGTACTTAAAGGAGCAGTTTCATACAATGCGGATGAGGGAAGGTACTACAATTTCAGATAATTTAAGTGTTCTCAATGGGATCATCTCTGAACTGGAGGCTATTGAAGTTCGTATAGATGATAAGGATCAAGCTTTAAGACTCATTTGGTCTCTTTCACCTTTATATGAACACATGAAACCAATTTTTATTCATAAGAAGGAGAAAATAGTTTTTTTTGAAGTTACTGGAAAACTCTTTTCAGAAGAGAGAAGACTGGGTGGTAGAAAAATGTTCCTCCTGAAGACTCAACTTTGATGGTAGCTGGATATCGGAAGGAGAATTCCATGAAGAAAAATGTAGTATGCTAGACGTGTGAACAACTTGGGCACGTGAAGAAAAATTGTCCGAAAGGTAGAGTTGGTTCGACAAGAGGCTCTGGATCTGTTAATGGAGAGACTGACAATGTCGCTAATATTATCTCCATAGATGATAATCGTGCTCTCTAAAAAAAGGGGGCATGTACATCTTTATGGCATGCCGCCATTGACGTAGCTAGATGGAGCTCAGGGGGGTCCCTGGGCCCCTCAAAATTTTTAAAAAATAAATATTATATATAGATATATATATAAAAATGAAGTTATTTGAGAGTTGGGCCCCCCTAAAATTTAAAAAATTAAACATTGGGCCCTCCTACTTTATATGTCTGGCTCCGTCCCTGCATGCCGCTAATCCCAAAGTTGCCATGATAGAGGATGTGTTATTGTTAGCGGGTCTACAAGTTTGCACACGGGCATTGATTTGGCATTAATGCAAGGTGTGCGGTGGAATGTCGATGGCTATTGAACTTTCAGGAAAGCCAAACATGAGAGTTGCACTATAATTTTTCAGCAAGGTTATTTTCAACATATGTCGAAGTAAAAGGCTTGGAATTGGTTTATTCTGAGTAGGTATGCTTTTATGGTGGATCATGATGCTGTGAAGCATTATAATTCTCTACATTGAGAGTTATGTTATTTTCAGAAGATCTTTATTGAGGTAGAATGTGGTTGTGGGGTCAACCAAAGTCGTCAAGGTAGAGAGATTGTTGAGTTTTGACTCCTTTGTTTGTCCCATATTGGTTGAGAAAAACAATTAAGGTAAGACTCTTGCTTATATAAAGAGGTTGCTACTTCTTTGATTAATGCATCAATACAAAGTTAAAGATTTGTATGACAAATTTGACTCTAGTTAAATTCCTCTTTTAATGTGAGAGTTGAAGAATTTGTTGTGGATATTTCTTTGTGGGTGTGTTAATATATTTGGGGGATTAAGTGAGAAGAAAAAATTTGTAATTATAAAAATTTTTCATGTAGTAATTTTTTTTTGTTGCCCGTTGTTTTTTCTCTTGTTTAAAAGTTTCTACGTAAATTCCTCTTGTATTATTATTATTTCTTTATTTTCTGATATTTTTATCTATCAAATATTCAAGCATGAATTCGAAAAGTCTAAATTTCCAATATCGATGAGGGTAGCAAATGTCAAAACCAAAACTGGTACAGCGATGCATGCAAGGCCGAGTTGGACAACAGTTGATGAAGGAAGGGGTCGGTGAAACACAGTTGTCGACGATGGACTAATGGAGAGCAGCTAGATGTAAAGAGAGAGAGAGAGAGTGAGGGCGACAAGCCACGTGGAGAAAATGTCAGAGATGGAGGGAGGACAATGCAACTAGAGTTAGTGATTTTTTTTTTTTCAATTTGGTCAACATTTTTTAAAAATTATAAAATTCACTCATATAAATACCGATATTTTGGATACGACTTGTACCAACTAGTACTGATCAACATCTTCAGCTAGTGACACCAATTTTTGGGTAACATTTTTCGACAGTACAAAACAGGACTCATACTGTTGATGTATGCCACGTGACCAATATGTGCGGTATCGCTACTGCATCAATAAGAGAACATGTGTTCACTATGTTGAACAGCTCAACTGCAGCTCCCTCAATAAAATTTACCAAGTACATGTTTGTAAGGAAAAGGATAAAAGAAATGTAAGATATATGATAATCTTTCTTTGAATCACTTCACATATAAGCTTCTTTCTGACATCGACCCAAAGAAGGTTCGAAAAGTAGCCGAAAACCATAGATTGGAAAGAGCAATGCTTGGTCCAGAGAACAAATTTTCAGTATAACCCGAAAAGTAACCCAAAAACCATAGAATGGAAAGAGCCATGCTTGATCCAGAGAACAAGTTTCTCATTCTTCTGCTGTTGTCTTGAACGCAAGGCCTCTTACCACATGGCGACACTGAAACCTGAAAGAGAGCTTATTATACGTTTACTTCTGCAACATTAGCAATTGTAACAAACACATGTTTATCCGTGCTAAATCTAATTGGTTAAGTAGCTTCAGTTTTACTGAAAGGTTTTTAATTGGAAATGCATTAGCTGATTCCTCCGTTACAAAGTTTTACTGACAACTCCATGATCAACTGCTAAATCAGCAACAAACAAGGGCCTCTTTAGTTTCACTTGGTTTTGAGTTTTTTATTTTCACTTTTAAACTCAATAAGAAAATTATTTATTTTTATTTTTAATAATAATTTAGTTTAAACTAAACGTATATTATTTAATTATTTAATTCTAATTACTACTATAACTTAATAAGTTAATTTTTATAATTACTTTCATTTTTTAAAAATATTTTAAACTTAATAATTATTTAATAAATATACTTGAGATTTCAAATATCTTAAAATATATAAATTTCAAATAAAATAAAGTTTAATAATTAAAATATATAGTAACAAATATATATTAACAAATAAAATTTACTTATTAAATTATTTATTTTAATAAAATATAACAAATTCTTTACTCAGAGATTAAAATAAAATTATTACTTAACTTATAAAATTAATTTATTTTTCAATTTTATCTAATATTTAATTATTATCAATAATATAAATAAATAAATTTAACATTAACAATTAAACATTTTTTTGCTGTTATCTGAAAAATAAAAAAATACAATAAAAAAATAAAATTGAAACCAAATGGCCACTAAATATTTGTGGTTCTTTTAATTACATGTTTTCTTATAGAAACAAAAGCAGTTGCTCACTTCATCCATGTTACTGATCCTCCATTCTAAAATGAAGTTATCCTGATTTTCAAATATTCCATTTGTAAAGCACAGTCACTAGCAATGACACAGGAGCTTCTAATGCGTCTGGTTCTAACGACAGTGAATGGTTAAGGATCTAGAACAATCAGAAGTGAAATTCACAGAAATAAGGTTAAAGAAAGCCTCCATACCAGATTAAGTCATTGGAACTACATTCCGTCGAACAGAGAGAGTTGCTAGCGAAAGTACAATCAAGATCATCAACTTTGAGATCCTGACTTCTGCACTTCACTCGCAATCTGAAAGGTACAATCTACCCAAAATGAACAGAGGAATTGCATTTGATTAATTCTTTTTTTTCAATCAAACAAAACCAGCATTTATAGAACAGCAAACAAGCGATGCATTAATTGCCGTAACTTAATTATTATCCTCCAATAACTATTTTTCAGAAGTTGGAAAGTGAGGATCGGATGACTACATGAGATCTGCATGTATAAAAGAAACTATCATCTAATTATCCTCAACTTGAGAGAGGTGAATTTCACCAAATTAGGGGCCCATAATTGCAAAACTGTGACAAATTCCCAATTCAATATAGCAGACCAGTTAGAGTAATCAGGTTGATCCAAGAGTATTCACAATACCAAGTAACAGTGAACCATCAGACAGTACCTGTGTGTGAAAGAAAGTGTACAGAGTAGAGGCACAAAAATTATGTAGTAAAGATATGCAATAAAAAGCCCAACATAGAATTTGCGACTGGCATAGCTCCAAACCTTTCTGCTATATCGGAAGTCACGTTTTGGAAGAAAATGCAGAGGCAAATTACAAGAAGCTGGAGCTTTCACCAATAGGAATAATTTAGTAGGACCTAACCAGAAAAGAACAAGAAAACAACTAAGGACTAATCAATTTCTACGTTCTCCCAGATCAAGACATACTATTTGTCCAACTACCTGGATAATTCCCAGACCCAGCATCCTTAGAGATCAGCATACGGATGACCTGTTAGAGGATATAACTAACAGTGAGCGCCATTAAAGAAAAAGTAAGAAAAACCACAACTTAGGTTGTTATTAGCACCAAGAGAAACCTTTCTTGAAAGCCCTTCCGCGAGTCTAGTTTTAATGAAATCAGCAATCACGTTTCCAATATGATTCCCATGTGAAAAGCACAACTCATACACGAACTGGGGCCGCGCCGGAGTGGGTCCAAGAGCTATAACTACACTCTCAATGCCCGGAATTTCACTAATTATCTGTTGCAAAGCAGCGTCCACTCTACTAATTGTATTAACCACTTTCTCAAGTCTCCTAATCCCGCGGTTAACCTCTCTCATTCTACCAACAACCCTTCTTCGAGAAGATGCCTTCAATTCAGTTTGTGTAAGAGTCACCTCCTATAACCAACATATACATAATCTTACAGGACCAAATCAAAAATAAATAAATTCCAAAAACGTAAGAATAGGGTTATTTGCGGTGAATACAAGTTCTTTGTGCTCTGCTTGTAGGGTATCAAATTCCAGATTGATATCTTGCAATGTGCTGCATTTAAAGAAATTAAACAACTGTAAGTATCTTATAGCCATTTAAATTCAGGCAATATAAAGTACAAGATAAAAGAAAAGGAGAGAAGAACTAAGCATAAGAGAACGGACGACGGAATCTGCTGGTGCATGTAGAGTACAAAGCCGATGATGCTTTTAGTGAGGTGGAAGATCACAGAACCGTCAATGGAATCAGCACTGGTCTCTATTTCCGTGCACTCCATCTCTGACCTCTCTTCTCGCTTCCGAATTTTTTATTTTTCAGATTTGAAACTTTTTTGGGCGGGAAGTTACGGATCGCGGCGAAGAATCATATGCCACGTGTACCTTTCTATTAAATCACATTTCCTTCTGATCCTACGGCCACTGGTAGTGAGTGGTGGTGTTTATTAATTGATTATAAAAATTAAATTTGATCAAAATTAAGAAAAAACAAAAATAAAGATAATCGGTGAACAGATAAAATTGTAAAAACTAAAAACTCAACTATGGATATGGTACATGAATAATTGTACAAAGCCCATGAGTAATTCTACAGCCCAATAGGCCTACGCCTACCAAGACAATGACGACTGCAGCTGCTCAGACCCAGATCCATATCCATCACAAATACCATTTTCTGGGACTTGTGGACAATTTCTTACAACTAAATCATTGGAAGCACTTGACACGTCTTCGGGAGATGCTACATCAGTCAATGTTGTGATGTACAAGGGTCCATCAAAAGAACCAAACAGTCCGCAGCATCTGCGAATTAATTGCATGGTTAGGTTAGGAAAGAATTGCCATTTTATAAATCAGCGATTGATTTGCGTATTTGTTGTCCATAGTACCTTGGAACTTGGAAGGAAGAGTTCAACCTCAGCTAACTCATACACCATACCGTTTCAAAGCTTTGCTCAGACTGGGCATGACGTTATACGCTTGATACGATCGTCTTAATTCGATTATGGAACCCACCTGGACAAAGTTAAGGCTAATTAGAGTTTTTGCACAATCTCATCTACCCTATTAGATGATGATGCCCAACAACCAAAACGCTTATATACAAAGATTCAATTGCTCATCTTTAGTAGATTTCATTTTAGTGATCAGCACTGCTCCTCAATGGATGCCAGAATTGCTCCATTTTACGTGACGCATGCTACATAATGATATCAAGCAAGTGTAAGTACATACACAAGGCATCGTACTTACAATGATCAGAACTGATGTGAACCCGATTGCAAATCCCTCATTGATACCGCGCAAATTATGATCAAGGACCGATGATGTAGTTGCCAGAATGCTCAACAATAGCCCTCCTGCAGGGTCAACAATAGTGAAATAGAGTTAAGAAAAAACCAGCAAATGAACTTGCAGCAGAGGACTAGGATGATGGGAATTTACCCCAAAAACGCGTTGAAGCCTGAACTTTAGCAAGGTACTCAATGGTAGCCTTCCCAGGTTTAATGTTCGGTATCCTAGCACCCATCTTATTCAGGTAGTCAGAAATCTCCTTTGGCAAGTTGGCCTGGACATGGCATTTACAATGGGTGAGATTAGCTAATATTCCACAAGCAGTACCATTCTTAGTTGACTTCTCAGTTCCAAAAACTCGATCAATGTACTAGCTGCTGGTAAACAATCATGGTTTTAAAAGCAATACTTTCTGCCTATCATAAATTCACTCATAGCACAGGAAGGCAAGTACCGCTATTTTAGCATCCATAAAATAAATATTTTCATTCATCTGCTCATAAACACCACAAATACCATAACACAATAAACAATTTGAGCTCTTGGGCCCAAATATAAATTGTGGGCCCAAATCTATAGAGAATTTATCAAAAGTGCTATTTACAAGGTTTATAGGAAGATATTGCTTGATTTCAGGCCTCCATTACCATGGACAATTAAGTTAGAGTAAAACGCATGTCCATATCCAAAACATTATCATTGTACATTTCTTACCATTAAAACCATTACTGATTTAGATATAAAGCACCTATATCTGTCAAGCATTGAAGCATTCACATGGTATAACAGTGAGTCACCAAGAAGCTTGCACACAAGACTTATCACCTAATTCACAAGATATAACAGTGACTCATCAAGAAGCTTGGGCACAAGACTTAGCGCCTACCTAGCTTAATTAAGTATAGCATCGCAGCAAGAGAACAATACAAAAATTGGTCTCCAGTAAGATTCTATCTTATAGCATTAAAAGTTAAGAGGGACAGGGTTTTGGAGTCACTTACTATATCAAATATATTGAACAAAAAGACAAAAAATGCATAGATTGAGTAGTAGACCCAAGGCTCTGCACCAAGAGAAGTTTCAGGATTCAATATCTCCTTAACATGTTCCCAGAAAGGCGAATCAAGGATACTGCCATCAAAATTTCACATGTCAGAGAGTTGATGGGAACCCATTAAACAACATGCAGTCTCAGATCCAAGGAAGACTCAGATAATGGAAAATCTTAACAATTCAGAAGGGCAACAAAGAGGATTTCACACTCAAGATTCCTTTTAAAAAATCAAGCAAGAGAACATATATAATCCAGTTTTGAAGGTTACCTTGCAATGATACTAGGAATTGCCAGGAGATAAGTGGTAGTGAGAATAGGCTGCATTCCTGATGGATTAATATTGAAAGGGATATAAGGCTCTACTTCATTGATTGGGGAATCCTCCCTGTACGTAACACAATGGAATAGAAGGAATTGTCAAACTACTTCTAACTTGAGCAGTAAAAGCATAGGAAACAAAATAAACTGCATTTAGGATAACCAATTATTATTCAATCCACTTTACAGAGTTACACTTGGCTTTGGGCCAAAATATGTGATAAGTTCAGAAAACCACAAAGGTATTACCGCACAGAAGAGGCAAGTTTAAAGCCATAAAATTGCAACTTTATCTTCCTGCAACCCTCAGTCACCACAACAGCCCACATAGTGACTATTGTAAAAACAACGAACACAGCCAATATGTATGGCCACCAGCTGGCAGAACTCCCTGCATTACAAATGAAAGCCAAGAACAATTAAGAAATCCTATGCTCATATCAATATACTTAAGCAAGTTACAAGACAGCATATGTGGACATATCTGTATCAAAGCTATGAAACTAATACTATAATCTGGATAAACAAGATTTCATCATGAAAAAAAAAGAATATTTGATTTAGTTTTAAAGGGAAGGGGCAGCAAGAGGCCACATGGAAAGAACTTATTCTTAGCCCAGGTTAGTATAAGCAAAAATTGAAAGAATTCAGATGTACAACCTTTGCCTTTTCAATAAATTTAATGTAGGCTCGAAAGATTAAACATTCAAATAAGAAGCAAGTATTAGTTCTTCGATTTGGAAAACGTATATACTGTATTCTAGAACTAAATACACGTGTTAGGTTCACATATTTTATAAATTCATCCTCAAAACTAAATGAATTGGAGTTTAGGAAGATGATCTTTGGTCATATACCTGAAAACTGTGACAACATCTTGTACAATGTATCAGTGTAGCCCGTCAAAATTCCCACACATATAATAAGAGATGAACCTTGACCTAATATATCAAATAACAAAATGGAAAGAAAATGGCATCATGTACTAAGCGGAACAAAAAAGAATGAACAAGGACCATAAATTAATTTAAAGATGTAAACACCCGGATCAAAACCAATTTCTTTCCGGTCTTAGTAATTGTATCCACATTGGAAACAAAGAGGGAAATGTAAACAACCAAACAAATGGTCAACCAAAGAAAAAACGAGATCAACTGATAACAATGCAAAAGCCACAGATAACTTATGTGCTGTTGTATTGCAGAACAGATGGAAGAGAAATACCAAAGCCAGATTCTGATATTGTATCACAGATCCATGTCATAGTCATTGCACCACAGACTAAAAGTAAAGATGTCACCATCACATGCTTGGCCCTGCAAAAGTAACACTAACCCCAAGGTAAGAATAATCTTTTCACACTATTCACGAAGCCCACTATAAAAAGACATATGTGCAATGCTTACATAAACAGGGGAAAAAAAAAACCCAACACTTTAAAACATCCCATGATGCAACAGCATTAACACATGTTTGGTTCACCAATCAAAGTAAAAAATGAACATCCAAGTACGATTAAATAATGAAGATATGATTATCAAATCAAATGAGGTGCTGAAACAGAGCTCTTGACACTTTACCTTTGACTGGAAGCATAAATTGAATAGGGCAGCGAATAACAAGCAACCACAACAGCTTCAAATATTGCAAAACCAAGTGAAATCCACCATCTGAGACAGGTAGAATAATAAATCTACTCATAACCCAATAAAATTGAATGAACAAATAATAAAGACTTCATTCAGTAGCAAGGCCTCGTCTCACTGCTTAAAATGAATAACTAGACACACATATAACTCTTGATCCTCTCATAGCCATCTAAGCCTTCTTTCCGCAGCTTTACAAGGGAGGGAACGACATGACAGAGCACCTGAGAGTGTAAATTCGTAGAAGTTAGCAAATAATATAGAGCAATGATGCTGGAACCTTTGTTTAGATGAAATAAAAATAAAGCAATCCCATTGAACCAATTTTATTTCAATCTGACAACTTTTGAACTATCCAGAGGCAAACAATGGAGGTAAAACAAATAGCATGAAAGACAACGAAAATATTTTTCCTATTCCTTTATGCTGCCCCAGTCAGGAGACTCTCAACCATATCACAGAGCTCCAAAAGCCTAAAAACCCTGACAACTTTTTGACACTGATGGAGAAAGGAAAACAAGTATTTTTCCCCCTTTCATTTGTGCTATTTACGTATGATGAACATGTGAGTTGCTAACCTGCATAAGTATTGAAGCAAATATCTGGGGACTGATTCCAAGCTGGAAAAATGACAGTTTTAGCTCTGCTGTGAAATCGCCAAGTTCATCTGTCAGAAAGAAATAAAACAGAACTCATAAGAACAAAGTTGGAGTCACCTGTTCAAAAGTTCTGATGTACTTAAGACAAATTGAACTGATCGGATTGCCCAGAATGACATCTAGCATTCATTTGCGTGCAATTAGACATGCACATACAAATATTTAAGGTAACTCACCAACAGATCCTGAAACAAAGCTGAGGTAATCTTGAGGTATCAACCTTCTATCAAATCCAGGCAAAGGAATGAAATATCCAACACGACTAATAACAATTAATACAGCCGTCACAAATAACCTTCGCCTAATCTCACTCTTAAAAAATGCCTCGGCAGCATCACTCACTACAGAACTTATCCTTACAAAATTAAGAAACCTATTTCGGAACATTTTTGGTGGTAGTAACGGCAAAGTATTATAGTTGCTAACATCAGACGCAGCTTCATCATCAGGTCTTGATGGTACAGATGTTAACTCTGTATTTGCATAGTCACTTCTTAGCTGATTCGAAGAATGAACTGAGAAGTTCTCATTTGCTCTACCAAGCAATGAAAACTGGCTTCTGCCGAGTTGCCCCAGCTTAACGTTGATAGTGAAAGGGCGTTTTGTACCAAAGGAACAACAACCCGGAAGATTCTTTAAGTTGGCATTTTTACCTGCAACACATTTTTAATTATCATGGATAAGAACAAGAAGCACGAATCTTACACCCAAACGCTCGTCTATTAGAGACGCGCAACGATAACTTTGGCACGGAAAATCGATTATCTTCCACTCTAACAAAAAATTTGGCGCTACCTCGTGGTCTTGCAGGTAGAGCACCAAGTAGCTGGGGAGCAAAACGACGAGTTGCTTCCATGGAGGCGGTGCTTGCGGCGGTGCCTCCACTTTCAGTCACACAAACCCGGACTTCTCTACGGGCTCCACTTTCTTCTAAGATTGTTTTTTATTATTACGATAATATAACTAATTGTTAACCATTTAGATAAATATTTATAATAATAGAAAATCATCAATTATAATTTATATCTATAAAATACATTTTGATTATTTTATAATATTTAAAAATTATGATGCGAGCAAAAGCCCTAAGCTCCCGCCTGCGCAGAGCCTAAGACCATTCCACCACCGCGGTCACCCCTGAACCAACCGAAGCTCAACTTAGCGGACATGAAGTTCCAGATCGAGGACGTAACCGTCTACTTCCCTTACGACTACATCTACCCGGAGCAATACTCCTACATGGTGGAGCTCAAGCGTGCCCTTGATGCCAAAGGCCACTGTCTCCTCGAAATGCCAACCGGAACCGGCAAGACCATCGCTTTACTCTCTCTTATCACTAGCTACTCCCTCTCTAAACCCCAGGCCCCTATAAAACTCATCTACTGCACTCGCACCGTTCATGAGATGGAGAAAACCTTAGCCGAGCTCAGATTGTTGCACAACTACCAAATCATGCATTTGGGTCCCGCCGCCAGGATTTTGGCTCTCGGCTTGTCTTCGAGGAAGAATTTGTGTATAAATCCTAGTGTTTTGGCCGCCGAGAATCGGGACTCTGTTGATGCGGGTTGTCGGAAGTTGACGGCTAGTTGGGTTCGGGCCTTGGCGGCGGAGAATCCCAATGTTCCCACGTGTGATTTCTTTGAGAATTATGAAAGGGCGGCTTCTGGAGCATTGTTGCCACCTGGGGTTTATACACTTCAGGTAGGAAGGATCTTTCTGATCTTCAATTACAATAGTTTTGCTTGTTTGTATGTTATTGAACATTTGCTATTGTGATCAGGATTTGAGGGCTTTTGGCAAAGAGAAGGGGTGGTGCCCGTATTTCTTGGCTCGGCATATGGTGCAGTTTGCAAATGTGGTGGTTTATAATTACCAGTACTTGCTTGATCCTAAGGTCGCTGGGATTATTTCCAAGGAAATGCAGAAGGAGTCCGTTGTGGTGTTTGATGAGGCGCATAATATTGATAATGTTTGTATAGAGGCACTTAGTGTCAGTGTCAGAAGACAGACGCTTGATGGGGCTTCAAGAAATCTCACTAGGATGCAACATGAGATTGATAGGTATGATATCTTTAGCCATTTGAGTGGATCCTCTTTACTTTCTAATGCGCCACAACCTTATGGTTTGAAATTCCTTGCTGGGCCTCTCTTTTCTAAGTGTTGTGAAATTAGTATCTCTATCTCACTCTGCCAAAAATATGAAACTACTGCAGTAACTTGATTGGTTTTTTTTTTTTCCTATACTTTCTGCAAAACTAATCCTCTAGGCTAGACTTTAAACTTTGCCTAATTTTCTGTAGACTAAACATTACTTACATTCTTCATTTTATTGGAATGCTAGGAAGGTTCAAGGCCACTGATGCTGGTAGATTGCGTGCCGAATATAACCGATTGGTTGAGGGTTTGGCACTTAGAGGGGACCTAGCTGGTACAGAGAATGTTAATATTCTACTTCTTGATTCTAAATATCTAACTCTTCTTTCAGACAATTTTCTAGTATTCATTTGTTATCTCCTTCCCATCTCCCAACAAAAGATAAATCTCTTTTTCTGCAGCCTCAGATTCTTGGCTTGCAAATCCTGCCTTGCCCGATGATATTCTGAAGGAGGCAGTTCCTGGAAACATACGACGAGCAGAGCATTTTATGCATGTCTTGCGCAGATTGGTCCAGTATTTGGAAGGGCGGTTGGATACTGATAATGTTGAGAAGGAGAGCCCTGTTAGCTTTGTTGCCTCTGTAAATACCCATGCAGGGATTGATCAAAAAGCACTGAAGTTTTGTTATGATCGACTTCACTCACTTATGATGACTCTGGAAATAACTGACACAGATGAGTTCTTACACATCCAAACAATTTGTGATTTTGCAACACTGGTGGGGACATATGCTCGTGGGTTTTCTATTATAATTGAGCCCTTTGATGAGAGGATGCCTCATATTCCTGATCCAGTATTGCAGGTTGCTTCTTCTTCTTCTTGCAAGCCTGGCATTACTTTGTTGTGTATAGCTTTATGTGTCTTTGTCATTTAATGTCGAGGGATTAGTCTTTTTCACCTAATATTTTTTTTAGTTAATTTTGATCTCTATCGATCTTTTTAATTCCAGCTTAGTTGCCATGATGCTTCTCTGGCCATAAAGCCTGTATTTGACCGATTCCAGTCAGTGGTAATTACATCTGGAACTCTAAGTCCAATCGATCTCTATCCTCGCCTTCTTAATTTCCATCCTGTTGTTAGCAGAAGCTTTACAATGTCATTAACAAGGGATTGCATATGTCCAATGGTCCTCACACGAGGAAGGTATGATATTTTAAGTTGGAACTTATTTATGGAATGGATCTTGGTATTTGACCTCCAGTATACATATAACTTGTTAAATTGAGTAACAATCAGTTTACCTGTGTTGCATTATTGTTTGCAGTGATCAACTTCCAGTAAGCACCAAATTTGATATGAGAACTGATCCTGGTGTTGCAAGGAATTATGGGAAGTTGTTGGTGGAAATGGTCTCTGTTGTTCCAGATGGTATTGTGTGCTTCTTTGTCAGTTACTCATATATGGATGGAATTATCAATTACTGGAATGAACATGATATTCTAAAGGTGATAAAGCGTCTTTGCTATCACTTTGAGATTACTGCGACCTCTTTGCATATTACCTGACACTGATGTTACTGCAGGAAATAATGCAGCATAAACTAGTTTTCATTGAGACCCAAGATGTGGTGGAAACTACATTGGCCCTTGACAACTATCGAAGGGCTTGTGATTGTGGCAGAGGTGCAGTTTTTTTCTCTGTAGCAAGGTATGCAAGATTCTTCTAAAGTGTACTTTTTATGGCAGGAATATAAAATTGTGAGTTTGTATAACATAGTATCGAGATTACAGGGGAAAAGTAGCCGAAGGAATTGATTTTGATCGACACTATGGCAGACTGGTGATCATGTTTGGTGTCCCTTTCCAGTACACATTAAGCAAGTATGTTTTTCCCCTTCAATCATGCTTTGCCAAAGTGAGGCCTTATAAATTGAAATGATAATTTCCTTAAAAAATTAACTTTTTTGAAAATGTGCAAATCAACTGGGATGTGTTGGTATATGAGATATCTACCTATTTTTGAATACTAACCTGAATTAATGTCACAATGGCTCTATTGCAGAATATTAATAGCTCGATTGGAGTATTTAAGAGATACGTTTCAGATAAAGGAAGGCGATTTCCTTACTTTTGATGCTTTGGTATGATATTAGTTCCAGTTTGAATCTACATCAGTCAGATTTCTTTAAATATAGGATTGGAAAACATATCTCTATCTTATATAAATTAGAAGTTGGTTAATGGAATTTTATTGAATCAGAGACAAGCTGCTCAATGTGTGGGCCGAGTGATCCGGTCAAAGGCCGACTATGGGATGATGATATTTGCAGACAAAAGGTATGACCTACATTTTGTCATCCTTTCAATATGGTATTCACAATGCCTTTTAGCAAGTGTGTGAGGAACTCACTCATAAACAAAGTGGCTATGCTTTGTCAGTTTTGCATAGGAAGATATTGGGAAGCAAATGCATAATCTTAACAATTTTCGATTGTTACATTTTGAATTGTTTGGGCGACATTCATTTGTGTCATTGTCTCATAGTTTTAGCATTGATCATATGATGTTCATAAATATCTAACAGATTTATGTTCCCATAATATGTTCTCCAATTTGTGCAGATATAGCCGCCATGATAAGCGCTCTAAATTGCCAAGTTGGATATTGTCACATTTACGCGATGTAAATCTGAATTTGAGTACTGATATGGCACTACATATTGCAAGGGAGGTATGTCCTTGCATTGTAAAATTGTCTACACTTTTCTCAATAGTGAACTTATGGTCCATAGAAGATGAGGCCCATAGCTTAGGATCTGAGTTGTAGATGTATTGACATGTGGAGAAGTTTTGCTATTTCTAAGTATGGACGTTGCCTCATCTGTCTTGAAAATATTTTCCGGAGCTAGATTTTCTTTTACATGTTATTTCTTCTTTCAGACCTATCTCACCCATGATATATGCCTTTGTGTGCCCGAGGACATCTATATCCCCAGAAGTTGTGTAATCTGATGAGGATTATCAACTAATGATGTTAAACAAAGGTGCTTTTGTTAAATCTGCCTGGTTGGTTAAATAAACATAAGCCCGGATAGTGGAGTTACGTGAATTCCCGAAGGCTAGAAGTTTTGAACTACTACCCTAGAGATGTTTTTAAGCAACATTTTTTAAGTCTGCAGTACTATGAATTGATGCAACCTGTAAATGCTATTATTTCTGTTGACGAAATTTAATTTTGTTTTTTGTCAACCACCGCAGTTCCTACGGAAAATGGCTCAACCATATGATAAGACTGGCGGCAGCGCAAGGAAAACTCTGCTCTCACAAGAGGACTTGGAAAGGATGAGTGAGACAGGTTTGCAGGACATATTGTACTAAGGATTTTTTGACATCATGAACATCTGTCAAAGTTGAAGTTCCTGATGTTGTTTAGTCTTATTTCATCCGGACGATGAGGAGTTGGCTTTTGGACGACCACACAAAACTTTCTTGTTGGATATTAAAGGCAGGTTGAATCCTGATCTTGAGAAACTATTGAAGATGTACTACACAGTAGGCAGCACTTGGACATAAAATATAAATGAGGAATTGGGTTTATTTCTGTAGTGATTCCAGTGTGAAAAATTGCGTTTGTTCTGAATCTGAAACACTTGTCACTTGGGAAATTTTGCCTGTGGTTCCTTTGATTTACACAGGGCACTCGACCTCCTTAATATTGATCTTGGTACCTCTGTTCTTGTTACAGCTTACATTTTTTTGCTTCCGTGGACTTGAATTGGAACGACCTTGAGAATAAATCTGTGCAGAGTCCAACTATAAAGAAGTTAAGATGTTTATCTGTGAGCAGTGAATTAGTTAAACCCTTAATTATGACTTGATTTTTAGTGTTATGATGTAGTGAAGCTTCATTTGAAGTTCCATGATTATGGGAAAGCGTCGTTCTGTGGTAGAGTCTAGTGCGCCTTGCAACCCTGCTTCTGGGCTCACCAACAAGCTTGGTATTTGGCTCTCAATGTTAAATGATGGCCTTCCGCTTGACCTATAAGGCATCGCGAGAACGTATGTAATTATTTGTTTTAAAAAAAGTAATAAATGTATACAAAATGACATTAAAACATTAATTTCATAAAGTCAAGAAGTCCTAAGCCACTTGTCAAGGCCAGATTGGAGGTAGTTTGTTCCTATCATAAGTGGTGGTGCCCATTGTAATCCCAAGGGACAATGTTTCCAATAGATGATGAAAGGGGAATAGAATTGAAAAAATATGGTAACAAGGAAAAGGTAGAAATTGAATTATTTTATTTCTTCATACTCATTTACATTTATATGTGCTAGAAAAGCCTGCGTCTTTCAATTTCAAAGACTTGATCTCTAATAAAAATCAGTGGATGTTCGTCTCTGCTTCAACACTACAACCATAACTTAGCTAATAATTGTACAAAACCAAACTAAATTTATATTAATAGGGCTATAGTAACAATAATAAATTTAAGAAAGAAAAAAAAAGGTCAGTTCTTGACAGATTATTGTCCAACTCTACAAATTCTGATCACAAAAGGGATGCATCAATGACGGGGTATTATTTGATTTAATGCTCTCTTCACCTCCACGATGCTCACCTTCCTGCCATTAACATTGTCCTTCACCTGCATAACAAACAAAACATAAGTAAATAGCTCCAAAAGATCAACAAATGAAAATGAGCATCTCGTGCTTTTACATTCAAAGCTTGACATACCTTGGCCCTTAGTTCAGCCACAAACACCCCATTGCTCATAGAAGATTGAACTGCTGTCGTTTCTATTCTCATCTCCCTCAGCTTTTGCATTATATCTAGCAACAGTCCTTCTCTATAACCACATTGCAATTCCAACAATGCATCACTCTCTATTATCGACACTTCCACGCTGGGCCCATCTTCCCCTAGCTGCAGCGGTGGCGGTGCTGGTCGTGGCGGTGGCGGCGGCGATGCTTCCAACGACTTGGCCCTTGCTGGTCCGCCACCACTCTCTACTATCCTCAACTTCCTCTTCTCTGAACCTTGACCAACCCTTGCTCTTTCTACTGTTGTGACCCCACTTTTCTGCTCTTTGGAATTACTATTCGTTCTCTGTGGAGTGTCTACAACTCGCGATCTTTGTTCGATCTCCATCTGCCGGTTTCGTGCCTCCAAGTCCTGTATCTTCTTACGCAGTTGCTTCACGTACTCTATGGTGTCCCCTAATATGGAAGCCTTGTCCATTTTGGTGACGAACGGCACTAGCGACCTCAGTATAATGAACCTCTCATTCAACTTCTCTCGCCGACGCCGTTCTGCAAGAACGTGGTTGGCGCTGAGCTCGTCCTGAGCCGCGCCCTTGCGGAAGCGGTTGGCTGCGTCGCCGTCCCGTAGCTTGGGTGAGTTCTCTTCCCTGTACTTGCTGTGGAGGTAGGGTACGCTTAAGAGTATGTACTTGAGGAGCCACTGGGACGTTCCTTCGACTGGCACGTGGAGGAGATGGTCGCAACGGCTTGTCCACTTGGTAAAGGCTGAGTGGGAAGAATATACAACGTAGGATGCTGACGAAGACTCGGCCCAGCGTATTGGCTGGTTTTGGAGGATGGCTGAGACCGTCTGGGAGTAGTGAGTGTCTTCTTGAGTCATTTCGTGGAGTGGCGACTGTCCTGCAAGTTAGTTAACCCATTACCCATGTTACACTATCACAGAAAACGACATTAGCCTATAAAAATGCCCATGTTACTAGGCATTTTTAGAAAAAACCT
Source organism: Erythroxylum orinocense (assembly GCA_025531955.1). Taxonomy (NCBI): domain Eukaryota; kingdom Viridiplantae; phylum Streptophyta; class Magnoliopsida; order Malpighiales; family Erythroxylaceae; genus Erythroxylum; species Erythroxylum orinocense. The sequence goes on along the minus strand of JANZLX010000004.1, from coordinate 10,243,830 downwards.
AATTTTTGACGAAAGTGTGGGGTTGGGTAGGTTTGACAATCTTACAAAGTCCAAACTGCGCACGTGAAGGAATGCAATAATAGGATTAGGGAGTAGTGGCTGACACAAGGGTGATGGAGCTAATACTGCAGTGGAACCAAACTGTAGAATCTAAGCGGTAAGATTTTGCAGACCCATGTCATGTGACCTAAGCGTACCACTACTACTACTGCTTTTTAACGCAATCAGTTAGACGTATTAGGTGACTGGATCCAGATCACTTGGGCCCCCCTACGTCCTCTACCTCAACCTAAATCCTCACAAAAACACGACCGCTTTGGCAAAGTCACTAACTTCCCTTTGAATTTCAACCACCCCAACTTGGAATTTTGATTCTTACCAGGAACCGGTAGTTGAAGGCTACCATTCAACGCCTCTTCTGCCCACCTGCGAGCTGATTCCGCTCTAAACGAGTCGGCTCGCCTTTGATTGTCCGCTGCATTTCCCGAACCCGTCAAATGGAATTCCGTTTCCATATTGTTCGACCCATCTTCAGGCGAGCCTAGCCGGATGTCCTCAGACATCTCCAATTGCATCAGCTCGCTTGGCTCAGCCACTGTTGTTACGTCTGGAGCGTTTTGGGGTTCACTCGGATGGGACGCAGCGGTTCGACCACCGGTTATGGCTTCTGAGTCTGACCCGTGTTCCTCTTCATCGTCCTCCTCCTCCTCCTCCTCCTCCCCCTCCTCTTCCTCCTCCTCCTCTTCTTCTTCTTCGTATTCTTGATCAACGTTGGAGCGTGTGTCTGCGGCGGTGTACATGGCGGGAATTGGAGGAGAGTGGAAGCGAGAGTGGTGACCCGATGAGGTGGCGGGGTTGGAAGTTGAGTGCTCAGAGAGAGCTGGTTTTGGTGGAAGAGGGTGGTTGTCGTCTGTGAAGAATCCTTTTACGTGTTGGACTAATCCAACATCCTCTTGAATCTGTGTATTCAAGTAGTTGATCAGCATTAATTGCTTGACCGAACCAATGTAAAGATGCACAGCAATAGTTCAATAAAGAGATTGTTTATTCACCTTCTCGGTTGAGCCAAACTCGACAACACCGTCAAGGATAGGAATGCATACCACAGTCTGAAAGAGTTGAACGGGAAATGCGTGACCAACTTAATAGCGGTGAAGAAATTAAGGAAGCCAAGTACGTATTGTAACAGATGATCAAACTGCATGGGGTAGCTGGCAAGTAATATTACCTGTATACGAGCGCTCTATAGTCCATGTGATTGGGGAAGTAACATATTTAAAAACAATGAAGATGACTCAGGTTAGTAAATAAAAAGAAAAGGAAGAAGAAGAATTGTTTTGATTAACTAGAAACTAGTGAGTTTGAGCTGTGACTGGTAAGTTTGGAAGACGATGTGGTGATGTAAGGCAGATACTGTACCTTTGCAAGTATAACTCTCGAAAACGTTTTGCTGTCAACCTCATTTGCACCAGTAAGCCATACGTGTTGTCTCCTTGCATATGCCTTTCCCGGTAAGCTGCATGTTATGATAATCCATCAAAATGATAATTGGGTTCTCTTTATAAATCACTGCATTCGGAGTGTTAAAGTCCCAGTTACATGCATCTATGAACAGCATAAATATATTCGCATGCAATGTTGCGTCAAGTTATATCGATCTGCTTCTAATTGAATATAATACATCAAAAAGAAAATTGAGTTTTCCACGGGACCATCAGATAGCTTACTTTGTGAGCCATCCTAGCCAGGAGTTTATCGTTTGCTAGTAAGCTGAATGGGAAAACCTAACCACCTGTACCTGGATTAGTGGTGAAGTGCTTGTTTTAGCCCTTACCAGCACCAGAGGTTCAGTGATCAATTCAAGCTTAAAAATCTGCGTATTTACACATCCCTCGATGGTGTAAATCCAAATGGACGCAAAACGTGGCAAACGAAATGAATCGTTGAGTGGTCCAGCCACGAATTTGTTCCAAGTAAACCATCGATGAGGGTATGCTTAGAGACACATGAGGATTTAATAAATTCAAATGGACGCAAAACGTGGCAAATGTGAATCGTTGAGTAGTCCTAGCAGGAATTTGTTAGAAGAATGCAGGTGGGGGACCAAAATGTTCCCACTGGATAACCGCAATAGTATGCACCACAGAACAGAAGAGTAGTGGCTCTACAAACAAGACGAACGACTTCTAGCTAAGAGCACACTAAACAAATACTATTCAATTCGTAGAACTGTTTTGCTTGATGAGTATGAAACAGTGAACACCTCAAAGTATTACTAAACGACCTGAAAGTCAAAATATATGATGTTAGTAACTTAGTGTAATACAAACCGATGGAAGAGAGGCATAATTAGTTGGAATTACATATATATGAAGATAGCAGATCAGCTCGGTTATGTAGAGATTCCAAATTAAGAAGCAGCCTAAATATCTATTGTTCAACCATTACCAAGATCTTTTAACTCTAAGAAATATATTCCCCTAGCCAACAGTTTCAAAAGTAGTTTTCGATCTCAAGATTGTCAAGCTGCGCAGAACTAAGCAAAATGTACTTCTTTCAGCTTTAACGAGAATCGAAAGGCCTTCTCATTAGAAAGAAGATGACATGAAGGCTCGCAACTGAAGTGTCGTCAAGGTAGCCATCAAAGCACTATAAATGATCAGAAGTCAGCTTCTTCTCAGAAAGGAAACTAATCACAAACAGTTCCTTTATGTGTTCCCCTTTCCACTTCATAAGAAATGAAATAGATGTGGTCACTCCTGCGTGTTAGACATGAATACGAGTGCGGGTAAACGACAAGTTATCGTCCATCGTGCAATCTATACCTGTCATTTCATCGTCATCCTCTTTTAACATTCTTTACTACTCCTCCTGGTCCTATGTGGACTGGGATATCCTTTACTGCTATTTAAGCATTTAGCCTCACAGAAGGCCCTCGGTTTCTCTTATATTTAATTATGGAAAGAAGTGAGGGCACCTCCATCTTTTTCTTCTCCTCTTCCTTCAGGGAAAAAACTGAATTGCATACCTTTTTCATTAAATGCCATACTTCTTTTGAGAAAGCTTTTTGCTTTTTTTGCTTGTTTTTTGCACAGAATTCTCAGCTAGTTTCACTAAGCCTACATTACAAAAGAATCTACAGTTGAAGAGATCATCCACCCATATTGTTTTCTATTTTACTAGCACACTAATGCACCTGAGCTTCAAGTATATCAATTAACTGAAAATGAAAATGTAGAAGATCAAACCAAAAAGAAAGCTAGTTTGCAGTAGAACTTACCCAACACCAGGAGGAAATGAGAATGACACGCACATAAGATAAAACCACTCCGACTCCGTCAAGTCCTCCGGAGACAAGGCTGCACAAGGCCGACGTGTCGGCTGATTAGTCTCTCCCGCCGATAATGACTCGTATAGCTCTCTAAGCTGCTGGCTCCTTTGCAAGGACGACTCCTCAGCACTGACCTCCATTGGTTGCACTGTCTTTCTAGTCTTGATTGCTCCATTGTAATACCCATCTCCCCAAACTAAGATCCTGATCATATATTCATAAATCATCAACGTAAATATCAGGAAGAGAAACAAAGGTGAGAGGGCACTGATTCTGACTGTTAGGTATAATTTGAAAGATTACCCTTGTTGTGGACAAATTTGCCAAAAGAGACTGTAAGTCCATTGAACTGATTGCACCGCAGCCTGCAACATACTCTGCAAGCGCTTACTGGGTGGCGCAGCCATTATGGCAACCGTGTCCACAACCTAAGCAAAGCTTCAATCTTTTCACTTATTCCAAATTTAGAATCCCTTAAAAGAAACTAAAGAAAAGGAGAAAAGAAAATCGTCAGGGAGGTTTCCAAAGACAGGAGCTGAATAGTTGTTCGATAATCTAGAGACTTGTGTTTTCCTATCTGAAAATCAAACCCGTGTAAATCCCCAACTGAGACAGCAAAGAAAAGAAGTTGTTGACAATGCTTTTAAGAAGAGAAGAAGAGATGGTATAGAATAGCAGAGCAGACGTGCAGGTGAGAAATATAAAAGAAAGGTAGATGACTCTGAGGAGATACTGTGAACTGCCCAAGAAAATGGTGTCTTTGTACTTGCTCTTAAGACAAATTAAGAGCTTGAAGGGTCGTTAGCTAACTAGCTGGTGTACTCTGATCCATTGCTAGAGAAAGAGAAGGATTAGTTAGCTAGCTAGGGTTTATTTTTCCAGCGTATGTGAGAAAATGAGAGAGAGAGAAGGAACAGGAAATGAAGAGAGGTTTTGACTGGTTGTTCTACCAGACAGTATACTTGCAGCTGTCAAATTTTGCTAAAGTGCGAACGGAAACTTTGTTAGTTGTGGGCACCTCGGTGGCTGCTGGTTGATTTTGTTTTTAATTTGGTGACCAGAGTTGAACCAGAGAGTGAGACATAGACATATATAATAAGTGAGTTGGTGACTTTTGAGTGAGATTAGGTGATCGAAGACTGAGAGTTGGGAATAGTTACGGTACGGATGAGCACTTTAGTCCACTGGGTATGGGTATTCTAGTGGAATTACTTCCTTTTAGTTGCTTTATACATAGTTCACGGAAATCTAATTAACTAACCCGCATGTGCCTATGTTAATTCATCTACATTTCTTTTGCAGTTGCATTAAAAGAAGAATAGAGAAGGATAGTCGTGTATCCAGTTGATTGCCCACATGGGTTTTTAATTCAGATTCGAATCAATTCCATTTCAACCAATCAAATATCTAACTGGACATGTTTTAATTGGGGGTTAGCTTCAGATTATAATTTAATCACCTGGAGCTTCTAATTTGATTACTTCAATAAAATAAAATAACTCACCATTTACCATATACATAGAGAATTGTGCAATCTCACATAGGAATGCACTTCTTTCATTTCATTCATGTATAGGTTGTGGAAAATATCTATTCGAAAAAGAAATATATATCTTGTTGAACTACTCCAACATCTAATGAAGCTCATCATCGTATTGAATCTCTCCTTGATACAATTATAATCTTAAATGAGACCAACCCACTTTATGCTTGTTTGAGCAGTTCTGAAAGCAGGTTAATTTGAGTCAAAACTGTAACATTATTACATCGATTGTATTAAATGTTTCAGAATTAGCTGTATTAATTTTCCAAATCCCACTAGAGATTTGTATGTTATCTCACTGTAAGATTCTTTAATTAAACTCACCATCCCGATAATGAGGTAATTTATTAAAATTACTAATTTTGTCCCAACTTAATAGAATAATAACAGCTTGTCCCCACTACATGAGACTACGTGATCATGGAATTCTGGGAAAAAACATAACGGAGCAAAAGATGAATAAACAAGTAACAGATCCTTCTTCGAGATAAGATAGTTGTAATGGTAAGAAGAAAGAAAATGAGAAGTAGGTTATGATTAAGAAAATAGTAAAATGTGAAATGTGGGTATGGACTTGTTAGCTACGACGAAACTTATTACGAGGGTTTGAGGTTTGACTTCACCAAACTGGTACGTTGGGACTTGGAATGGCAGATAATGGACATTGTAGTTTGGACCCAGATCCGATTTTGATGGAAAATGGCCGTCCCTCGTCAAGTATTGTCCTTGTGCCCACACCCACTTTCTATCTTCTTCTTCGCTTCATTCTCAGTCGTCGAATTGTTGATTGATGATTTATTCTGTCAGCTTCAATAAACACAATTACTATTCATTTATTAATAAAGTTAAGTTATAAACATGCCTCTTCTGCATGTACATGATTCTGATCTTGCTAGTTAATGACGACAAATGTCTATAAAATATATATGATTTTAATAAATTAAATAGTGCAATCAAATTTTATTAAAATAAATTAAATATAGCTGAACATAAATTATTAGAATTAAATAATACTTCCTCCGATTCATAATAAATGTCGTTTTAGAGGAATGCACATTTATTAAGAAAGTTAATGAAATATCTGATATACCCTTATTAATTACATGTTAAAGTACCTTAAAAATATAATCTGTGTAATCTATGTAATTAAGATGTGAGAGAAATTAAACGGTAATTTTGGAAGTAAAATTATAAATATGCATAAAAAGTCACAAACGACACTTATTTTAAATAATTAAAATCCCTTTAAAATAATACTTATTATGAATCGGAGGAAATATAATATAAAGAGTTGGCCCCATCTTCAATTAAATTATATTAATTTGGAGACCCTTTTTTGCATACTTAAAAACTTTATCCAGAAAGCACAGGTCAATTTTGTCCAAGAAACAAACTTATTCTCCTCCCAATTTTCCATGATCAAGTTCCATTTCGGATTTGGATCCGTTTTATGATGTTCATCAGTTTGACTCTGCATTTAAGAGAGTTTCATTATACTATTTCTTAAGGGTATGCTCCAAATCATCGTTACCGATTCTCTTCATCTTTCAAACAATATTTTGCTTTTTCAGATTGCATATTTGCTAGGACTTGAAGATCATATACGTAAACTGCCAGTCAGCAAATAGTTTGAATACAAGAAATTGAGGAAAAGTCAAAGTTGGTACTATTTGTCAACAACACGTCAAGTAATTATCGTCCATAGCTTTTAAGTGCATGCCGAGCATTTATTGACACGTCGAGTTCTTCCCAATTTCAATCCAAATGCTTTGATCTCCCAACTAATTCCGTTTTGCCGGAAGCTTACGTAGATACCCCCAGAAATAGGCCCAGCCTCCGCCTATAGATTCATAGCAAGAGACCTTTTGTTAAATAAAAACTTTCAATAGTTTATAATTCTCACAAATTTAATCTCAGATCGACTCACTCTGATTCTGTCAAAGACCTTTTAATATCTACGTTGGAGCTGATCAACCAACGGTGGTCTCAGAGCTGAATATTTTGTTAATTTGAAGCTGAATTTCTAAGAATCATAAAATGTTTGTGCCATTTTTTAAATACTTTTAAGTATTTATTTATATCCTAATTTTAAAGTAAATTATAAAATTTAAAAGAACCTTTTAATTTATGGGGATCAACTCTATTTCACTCATTGTTGTAACCAAAAACAATATCGCAATTTAGCAACTAATAGAACTTGGACTGACTGAGTTGGATTTCGATTAAAAAATATTTTGTATCCAAATCTAACTTAAAATTTTAATTGCAAACTTGACTTATTTGAACATTCATTATTACAAATGATTTCTTTTTATACTCATGATTTGAAAGATTCATTACCAAAATTTTGCATGGAATAACTTTATAATAAGGATGGAATGTGAAATTTATGAAATTATTATTTGCTTGCATCAAATATAAAAATATAAACTGTGATTAAAAATTAATTGACTATTAAATATAAAATTACAATAACTCTTTATACAATATATGATAACTCATTAGTGAAATCTCAATTCAAAAAAATTTGATGGTAAAGTTTGAAATATATAAAAAGTTCAAAAAAATTCTAAATAAGTTTTAGTTATCTTACTTTAAAATTATTATATAATAGTTATTTTGAATTAGCTCATGGATATATAGAAGTTTTATCATTAAATATTATCAAAATTAGAAAATTTTATTCTATTTTACTTCATTTAATTTTTATTAGATTTCATTATTACAAAACTATGTTTTACTTTACAATTTTATTTATTTTATTTTATTTGATAAATTACTGAATATTTGCTTCATATAAAGATATGAGCCTATAGACATAATTGAAGTTTGAATATTTTAGAATAGACAAAAATTGAGTTTGAAATGAACTTCAAAACATTCTGTTAGATAAAAATTGAAGATTTCATCAACAACAACAACAACAAAAGAAGAAAGACTTCAGCACATATGCATGTCTAGTTGGATGGTAGCAAAATATAATTAAGTTGTATAATGAAAAGGCATATAGATTTTTCTCTCGTCTACTAGGAAGTGTAGAACTTAGGGAATAGTTTGAATTTTTGCCACTCACCCTCCTGTTTCTTAATATACATGTACAGATAAAATATTGGTAAGAGAGAATTTCAAGAAAGGAGATCTGCTGTAATGATACCTTAATTTGAGCACCTTCACAATATGTAGGTGAACCAAAGTCCTTGCTATTATCTTAACTTATTACTCGCAGCCAAACCCCTCGATCATGAAGTAGCTGACCACGAGGGCATCGTCATGATTAAGCGCATTTGGGACCAAGCTAGTGGTTTAAAATCTGAGACAAGCCCATCTTTGTTATGACCCTGTTTTCTCTAACTTGGAGAGGAACAAATGCAAGTGCTCGTCGTTCATCATTTTTTACTCTCCCACAAAGTATCAAGTGAAAGACACATAATTCTCTTAACCACCACATATCAATGTTCCGTTATGCAAATTAGTATCAATCTAGCAATGGTAAAATACTGTATTAATTAATACCAAATTAATATTAGAAATATTATAATACAGACAATATCAAATTAATATTGGTGGCATCTGCATCCCAACTAAAATATAAATTCTTGTAACAAAATAAATATAGCATAGAAAGTAGGAATCATTTCTACACAGAATTTTAGTTCGGTAAATGTTACAAAAGAAATATTTAAAGCAATGACGGCCTGTTTGATTCAAGGAATAGAATAGATGGGGAATCGAATAACTATTTTTAAGAATAGAAAAGATGAGGAATAGAATATAACGAGTATTACTTTGTTTGGTTTAGGAAATGGAATAGAGAAAGAATTTCTATTCCAATGTTTGGTTTAAAAATATAAACTTGGAATAAGAAAAGAATAAGTAACAAAAAGACCAAAATGTCCTTATTACTATTATTATTATTATTATTAAATATTGTTATAAATTTTCCACTTATTATTAAATTTATCAATTTTTTATTCTTAACTATATTATTAAACTTATTATTATTATTAATTTTTATTTTAT
>JANZLX010000004.1:10207185-10219425 GCA_025531955.1 Erythroxylum orinocense | reverse complement strand
TATGGATGTGTATATAGATTAGAAAAGTGAATTATGGTTTTGTATATAAATTGCATATGATTATGAATGAGATTGATCGTGTTTGAATGTAATATAGGTTCCGAACAGGAGGTCCGATGATACGGATATTTGAGAATTATAGAAGTGCTTTGGTTATGTATGGGTTTGAATTGTGTTTGTTTGTGTTGGGATTCCGGACAGGAGATCCGATGAATTGTGTTGATGGATTGGAAATATTGAAGTGCTTTTGTTTATGGTTTGAATTGATGACTTAATGACATGTGTGCGTCTTGATGACAAAAGAAAAATAAGTTTTTGTTTAAATTGATGGTTATGATTCGCATATGAGGGATAAAATGACTTGAAGTTATAGAATTGATGAATTCAAGAAAAGGAAATTGAATTTGTTTGATTAAAGAAAAAAAACAAATTTACACCATTTTGTATTGGTTTAGACTGATTGTCGTATGGTTTCCAACACGATGTTTTTCTAAGGTACTAGTTTCGGATGTCGGAAATTTTATGAATCCGTTTCCTTAGATTCCGCTTTTTATTTTGTTTCCGCTTTATGATTTCCGAACCTTTGAATTTTCTATGACTCATTAAGAATATGATTTCTTTTGGTTTCGGCACGCTTTTTGATTCCGTTTTGTGTTTCGCATTTGTTTTGGCCCACTTTCGGATTTAAGATCTGTTCATTTGTTTCGCTTTTCGTTTCCGTTTTCTGGTTAGGGTCTGATTCCAAAATCGGGTCCCAATAATAGGTCAGGCAAGCATTGGGCTTGCGATGAGGAATTCAATACGGTTACTATATATAGAGTCTCTTGTTGTCTACTTAAATAAGTTAATGAACATTTGGATTCTCTAATCCTTTAAGAAGTTCACGAGTTAAGGAAGACACAAAAAGATGTTAACGATATTCGATTAAGCAGGTTTTGTAAAGATCGTCAAGAAAGTTTGAAAGTTTTAGAGTAGAAAAGCTTGTGTCGAAGAGATGAAAAGCAAAAGAGGTATTTTCTATGTTTTCTCCATTTATTCACTTTCATATTTAAGGCTTGTGTTAAGCATTACAGAAATTACCGTAAGAAGAATATTTGGACAATTTCTTTCGGTGCATATCTCAGTTTAGGACGTTTACCGAGAATCCTTGGACAATTTCTTTCAGTGCACGAACTCAGATTAGGAGTTTTGACTTTAGCAAATTCGTTTCGATTAAATTTGTCACTTTGTGGATTTTATTAAAAATTTGGCAAGGTGTAACTTTCACCATGACCAGCCCACATTGTTCTTTTACACTATAATAATCAGTCGCTTGTTTCTAATGTGAAGTCATTTCTTATTACACTGATTAAAATAAGAAATCAATACTTTCCCAACGGTTTTCTTTAATGGGTTAAGAAAAGCATCGAAACTTGTTAGAATTTCTGTTATGTTTCGTCAGCAGGAGGAATCGGAAGGATGATTTGTACAGATACCTAAGCAAAGAATCATGAAGCCCACGAAAATAATGTAAATTTTATTGTATTTATAATTCAATAAACATATAATATAATATGAACTATTAAGAATTGTTTTAAAAAATTCAGGTACTCCTAGCTAGCTAGCACGAAGTTGAGTTGATTGTTGACATTGACTTGAAACCAATAAATAACCCAGTGAAGTGAGAGTGATTTTTCGAAAAGAGTTATTGTAGCAAAATGCTCCCGCCTCCACTCCACTATGATTTGTTAAACGAAGAAAGAGAAACATAACTGCGTAAGATAACGAATAACATATTAACAATACAATCTGTCCTATTTTCAAAGTTATGGTCAATTGAACACTGACTTTTCTTATATGCAGGTAAGGTTCATTCTCTTTATTAATTATTTATGCCGACTTCCCTCTCATTATCATATAATTAGCCCATTCGAAATCAAATGATCAACAAGAACGTGGAATCCTTCCCCTGCATCTCACACAATAATTTCTTTTCTTAAGAATAATTCCACGTTCCCTCCACTTTGAAATACAAATTCGGCAATTAGGTTGGGTTGGATCTATTGTCCATTTTGTATTGTGCAGATTTCATTGATGATTGAAAAGGAACCGAGTAAAGGCATTGGTAGTTAGGCCAAATCACCATACATTATTCGTTATTCATCCCCAATAGCTGAAATCGAGCATCCGATGGCTGGACCTGGCAGGACTACCAGTTTGTGACTTGGGCTTTCTCTTTCTTATCAACAAACATAGACAAAGACTACTTGCTTTCTGAGATACTGGATTCATATTCCCATTTAGTGACACGAGATTTTTTAATTCAAATTGATCTTTTTAATTCTATTAAACATTAAGGTTTAACTTAAATATTGATGCAAATTTTAGAGTCGAAAATTCACCTTTTACCTTTTGTTTATTGAAAGTTGAAAAAATAATTTAGAATTGAAAAATTGAGCCAAAATAACGACGATTCTTTAGGCTAGAGGTGCAATTTGTAATTCAGCTTTTCACAAAAAAAGCAGTAGGTACTACTTTGTATCGTAATAATATTATTAAAATAATACCCATTACTCAAGTGAAAAAATGGTACCAAAAATAACAATACAATTTTTTTATAAAAAATCAAGAGGTAATCACAACTTTATTCAATGTCTAAAGAAGGGATTTTAAAACTAATGGACATATAGTAAGTCCAAATTGTTCAACCATAAGGCTCGATTGGCTAAATTGACGTTTCAATAACTGTGAACTGACAAAAAACTAAATTAAGATGTAAGATATTATTACACCGTCTTAGAAATGTTAACATGTACCATGATGTGGTAGATTTGAACAAGACCTTACTTAGGGTTTCTAATAAACCCTAAAATGCGATTACTTTCTTTATTGTATTGCTCAAAGGCCAATTATTAGTCCGGTAATCCCTGTATATGCAGAAGAACAATTTACACATTACAAGCAATTGAGATTAGGTTGGACTGGAGCTCGGAGATCTACGAAATGATTTACCGCATACTTCAGAACCGCTGGATTTTAGACAATTAATTTGAAGAAAGCAACCGCACCGATCAATAAAAAGGATAACTTGCCATAATCAGCAAGGATTATAACAAATTTGACAATGGATAACTTTCCCTGAATATTGCATCTTAACTAATTAAAAATGAAAGAAGCAATCACATATAATAAGCTCATCAATTACTACCAGTGGCATTCAGTAATCAACTATGAGGAAAATAATGAAAATTAGGACCCTCAATCTAGCCTCCATGAACAGCAACACTAGCATCGTTATTTTCCTGATATTCCTCAACTAATCAACAGATTGTTGTTACAGTACAATTTAACTAATGAAATATGAAAGAACCAATCACAGACAATAAGCTCATAAACTGCTCACTCCCAGTAGCATTCAGTAATCAACTACGAGAAGGAAAAATTGAAACCTAGAATCCTCAGTCTAGCCTCAATAAACAGCAACACGGGCATCCGTATTTTCTGCATGTTCCTCAACAAAACAACAGACCGTTGTTACAGTACAAGTGTTTACATAAGCAGATGCCACATAAATTGAAAGTATCAGAATATAATTAACGGCCTCTACCACGTCCCCTTCCACGTCCACGGCCACGTCCCCTACCTACAGGTCTCCCTGAATTTCACCAAACATCAAAGGTGTAAGCATCCACACTATACAGCACAAAGATGCATACCAAATTTCACTTGTCCAAAGCAACTCTAATAAATGAAATAATAGACACACCTGCAGTTGGCTTCTTAGGTTTGACCCTTGGTGTTTCTTCCACCAGCAACGTCTCTAGATTCAAGCTGTCGGGAAGGATATAGTAGCGGATATTGTTACCCCTCACACTGAGATGATCCAAGGTCACATGATTTTTCCCTTTCAGTGTTAGTTTGACTGTCTTTAGATGAGTATTCATACTGATATCTACACCTGGTATCAGCAAACCAAGAAGTTAAAGCCTTCACCTATCTGGATGTTCCAGGAAAATAATAATTCCAATTCTTAATTTCCCAATAAGAAAAAAACAATTTTCAAATTGCTTCATGTTATCTTTCTAACCAATATATGCCCTAACAAGTGACAACAGACAAATCAACTGGCTACAATAGAACTTAGTGCCTGTTTGGTTCAGCTTTTAGAGGCTGAAAAAGTACTTTTTTCCATCGCAAAAGCTATTTTTAAGAAAAATGAGTGTTTGGCCGTAAAATATAAAAGCATTTTTTTTAATAGAAATGACTTTTTAGGAAGTTAAATACAGCTTTTTAAGAAGCTCAAATTTGGGGGGCTTTTCAAAAAAGCCCCTCATTTTAGCTTTTCCGGGTAGACATTTTCACGTCATTTACGTTTATATCGCAACCTACCACCGCATTACAGAACTACTAGGTTTGTTTTTCTTCTGATTGTTCTTTGTTTCGCTGTCAAATTGTGATCAATGTGTTTTCTTGTGTCGTAGTCAATGTGATCGTTGTAATTCTGATTATAATTATGATTATGATTAAGTAATTAAAAATTTATTTATAATATTTATACTGCAGGGGGCTTATGCAAGAAAAACATTTTCAATTGTGCTGTAAGGTGCTGAGCTCATCTGTGGAAGGCCTTAATCTACTAATAGTTGAAAATCATTAGACTAACTCACCATACATACCTCTCAAACATTTAGAAGATCATAAAATGCAGATGATTGAAAAATCTTGTCTATAAATAAGCCTAAGGCACAAGGAACTATAAATAAAAAAATTTAAAGGATCATATATGATTGACAATTTTTACAAGGATCCAGTTAATAGTTAATGGCATTGGTTGGCAAAATATGGTGGCCAGTGTTCAACCAGCAGAAAGGACTGCATCTGTTCTGGTGCTGTATCACAGTTTAAAATGCCAAAACAAATTACACAAGTGACAACTATACTTAAAATTTTGTAGAGAACACATAGTTAACCTAAAATCAATCTCACTTGTTCATGAAGAAACGTATTCCAGCAGCATAAGGTATCTCACTTGTTCATTAAGAAACATATTCCAGCAACATAAGGTACTATATGAATGATAAGTTGATCAACAAAGAGCAGAAACAGAAAGAAACCCTGTGTTTCTCCACCAGTGACAGGAAAATTGGTACAGAGGATAATACAGAATAATTTGTTATGGTATCTGACAAAGCAGCCACATTGAACTCCATTGAGAGGCAAACATAGAAAGTGTGATACAAGTTTTATCTTCTATATAGCAGGTCCACATCTAAAATCTAGATTACAGAAAGAAACGTAATGAAACTATTAGAGAATAAACAATTTGAATCTACCCTCTACCATATTTTAAAAACAAAATACTCACATACAACCACTGCCGTGTCTGTACAAAATTATAATATCAGCACAGTGAATAGTTTCACACTTAACTAATAAGGGAAAGGATTTTGCCAAGAGTCCCAAAGAGACAGCAACCGTATTCATATGACCAGTCGTTATGACGTCCAATTTCAAATTGCGGGAAAGAAAATTCAGATTCCTACTGCCAAATATACTCTTAAGCTTTTTAAAAATTAACAAAATGCACACAAAAGGAGAAGACTAATCTCCAACTAGGGTTTTAACAAAACCCCGAAGGAAAAGAAATGTGATGAACCTGTAATAGTGCCGTGCACGACAGTTCCGTTCTTTAGCTCAATCGAAACGGTCTCGTTGTTCAACTTCATCAAAAACCTGGCAATCCAAAACCGCCGAAATCAATGAGATCTTAAGCAACATGAGCAGAAAAACAATGAAAAAAATAAAAAGTGGAAAGAGTTCGACAATCGAGGAGCCAGTAGTGAACATCAGACCTGACGAGCTTCATTGTGAACTACTAAAGAGGCCAAAAATCGGCGGCGAAAAGAGAAACGCCGGAGAGAAGTAAGAATGACAGCACTAGCCGGAGTTTTTGAGTTTTATTTCGAATGACGTCGCCAAAGCGCCTTTGTTATTTTGCCGATAGAGCCTCGTAATTTTGGGTAATTGTTTTTCTACCCCGTGGTAACGTTAACGACAGTTAATTTTATTCAGCTAGCTTTCTTGTTTATTTTTGAAAACTAATTTACTGGTTACTTAGGATGTTAGTGAGTTTGTTAGTTTTCTTTCCATGTAAGCAGAAACAATTACCGAATTTGATGTACATAAAATAGCTTATTTTTCACTCTCCAAATTCCAATGGTATCACAGTTAAAAGGGACTTTCTAATTACCTTTTGTTCTTGTTGATTTCTTGTAGTCTATTTATCCTTTTTGACTTTTCCTTTGTTCATCAACATAAGCTGAAAGAAGCTCCACGAGTCCTTAGTATCTCCATACAAACGAAAATCTATCACTTGTTCTTATTTCACCAACTATGAATTGATCAAACTAGCACTCTTGGTTTCGATCTATGAAGATGGCCTTATTTTCTAAGAACAAACTTCACTTTATTTCAGTTCCTAATATAAATGATCCAATGTTTAGAGTGTGGCAAAGATACAATACAATGGTGCTCTCATGGTTGGTACATTCATTGTCTCCTATTGAAAAAAATGTTATCTGGATAGATCCCAAAAATAGATTTGCGCAAGGAGATTTTGTTAGGATCTTTGATCTACAATAAGAGATTCACAGTCTAAATCAAGGTGAAGGCTCTGTCACATATTGCTTTACACAACTAAAAATTCTATAGGATGAACTTGCGAATCTAAGGCCTATTCATGATTGTAGGTGTACACCTCCTTAAAAGACTATATACTGTCAGATTATGTCATACGTTTTCTCAATGATCTCAACGAAAACTTTGCAACCGTCGCCTCCCAAATTATGTTGATGGATCCTTTACCACCTTCCAGTAAAGTCTTTGGCTTAGTGTACATTTAGATGAACTTGTATTAGTAGAGTTTTTGTCAGTAATTTTTTTTTTAAAAAAGTTTTTCTAAAAAGTCAATTGATTGTTTAGTTGCCAATTAAAAAATAACTTTTTTGAAACAACTTTATACAGTAAACTGTGGCAATATAAAAATAAAAACTAATTTTATTAATTTTAACTATATTTTATTTTGTATAAAAATTATTTATGCATATAAATAATATTTAAAGTATATTAAACAATATGCAAAGCATAATATATTAATTATTATATAATTTTAAACCGTATAAAATATAAATGAAAATATATCTAATCAAATCTTTTGTATAGATTATAACATAAGTAAAATTAATATAAAAATAAATATTAAAACATATAAAAAAGTCAAATAATTATATAAATCTCAAAATAAACGCGAAGATGGATTTGTGGGTATTGTGAAAATTATGTGTAAAACATAAAGATAAAATGGACTAAAAATAGGCTCATTAATTGATCTAAAAAATTTACCTGAAAAAGTACTTTTTTGAGAAGCTTCAAATTTGAGCTTCTTAAAAAGTTGTATTTTAGTTGCCAAAAAAGCTATATCAACTAAAAAAGAGTTTTTCTATTTTATAGCCAAACAGTTATTTTTCTTAAGAAAAGCTTTTGTAGTGAAAAAAAGTACTTATTCACCTTCCAAAAATTGAACCAAACAGACACTTAGTTTTACAACATGAATGAATCAATCAACAATAGAATCAATAGCTTTTGCTAATTGTACCTTCAATCCTTACAACAATAGAGGTTTTAATAATAACACTGCTTATTACAATTGAGCTTGCAATTTTCAATCTAGAACAAAATGACCTATATGTACTTTTTGTGGTCTTGCAGGAGACAAGTGGTATAAAAAACAAGGATATCCTCCAACATTTACTTTTGGATTCAAGTCAAGACAATTTTCACAAAGTCCTAACTATACAAAGGCAAATCAACTTCAACAAAGCTTTTACGGTACATAAGAGAACTTAGTTGGTCAAATTGAAGAACTTAACTCTTTTAGTACTTCTTTTGAACAAGATATCAATCAATCATCAACTTTAATCACCCTTAGTGTTCCTTTTAGTAATGAGCAATATTAAAGGCTTTTAGCTCTCATTCGTCTCCAATCGTCAACAGTTGTTATTACATTTGGTGTTTTAATTGACAATCTTAACTCCCTTAAGTCTAGCAAAATCTTTACTAGCACATGTTCATGTGTCATAGTTAACCCTATAAGTTTTGCTTAGATTCTAGAAAGAGCCACATGTCATATTTGTTGTTTATTATCATCATTCTTTCTTATCATGATGTGCACCAAACAATTTAGCTCTTCCAATTACACACATTGGCACACTTACTTTTATTGTTGCTTTCTTACTCACCAACACCTTATTTGTCCCACAATTTACCTTAATTTAATATCTACTAAACAACTTGCTTCTACTTTCAATTATTACTTATTTATGCTACATGATCACTACTTCGTGACTTAAAGGACAATTATATTAGCTAAACACATGCATGGATTGTATTAGCTAGTTCAAGTCTATTGTGTAAATAGCTGCCTCTCTAGCTATCCTTCAACATTTGATCAATGGCATTACGGACTTGGACATGCTTCTCCATAACTCAGTAAATAAAATAAAGATGTTTTTGTATCCAATATCTTAGTATTTGACATTTTTACTTTAACTAAGCAACATAAGTTGTCTTTCCTATAAGCAAAATCATTACTAAATGTTATTTTCAAAAAATCCATGCAGACATATAAGGAGCTACTATTGGCTCTATACATGGTCACAAATATTTCTTAGCCATTATTGATGGCTCTATACATGGTCACACATATAGGCAGTTAAATCACCAAAGTCAGTAGTTGCCATGGAAACTGAAATTGAAGCTCTTGAAGCTAATAAAACTTGGGAGTTAACTACTTTACCACTACTAAATAACCCATAGGTTGCTAACAGGATTATAAGATCAAGCACAAAGTTGATAGTTCTATTGAGAGATTAAAAGCATGAATTATGGACAAGGGATATGATGGAGGGCCATCCAAGCTTGCAATTGAAGATATGGAAGCCATGGGGCTTGGAGAAAAACCATTAGGTGGAGTTGAGGTCCAAAAAGAGTCAATTGAAGTCTTGGAGGAAGAAGTTAGGTTGCACTTGTTGTTAAAGTTCCAGGTGATGTTGAGCCCATTTGGTGATTTCAAATCTTGTGTTTTTGCACCTAATCATACTGAGTTCGAAGCCTAGGAGTAGCAGATTTTCTCATATTTAAATTGGGCTAACTTTAGTCTAATTTAACTAGTATTTGGTTTGATATAAAGACTTGTTTTATTTCCTATTTTATCTTGGCTCGGATTTGTTATTTTGGCCTGATTTAATGACTTGTTTGGTTTGCTTTATTTTACTTATTTTGTAGGAATTTTATTATAGGTTTTATTTCTGTTTTAATGAGCTAAAAAACTGCAGAATAGGAAAGGTGAGGAGCTGACTTTGTGGCTGCCCATTTGTTTCCTATTTCAGCTCATTTTGTTTCTTATTTAATATTATTCAGAAAGATATAAGAAAAAGTCAAGATTTTCTCTTAATCTTTTAGTAAGGAATTATCTGGGTTTTGATTGTTTTTTTCCAAAGAACAATCATTGGGTTTGATTATTTTTCGAAAATAATCAAAAGGGTTTGTTTGTTTGCCGAAA
Organism: Erythroxylum orinocense; assembly: GCA_025531955.1. Taxonomy (NCBI): domain Eukaryota; kingdom Viridiplantae; phylum Streptophyta; class Magnoliopsida; order Malpighiales; family Erythroxylaceae; genus Erythroxylum; species Erythroxylum orinocense. Next base: position 10,209,827 of record JANZLX010000004.1, on the reverse strand, counting down.
ACATTCAATCGTTTGTGTATTGTGTGATGTCCAGAATTCTGTCCAAGTTCCAATTTTGTTTTCCAATTTCTGTTTCCTGTGTTCATCAAATCAAAAATTTTCTTTCTTCAAGTTTGCTCCTCACATCTTAAATTAAAATCTCTAGAAGACATCTTCACCCAATTTGAACCCCAGCCTCCTGAAAATTCCCATTTTCCTCACTTGCCTTCATTCTATTGCCCAGATTAACATGTCACTGCAAAATCCACCATAACTCAATCATTCCTTATCTGATTAATCCGATTCTTATATCTAAATTGTAGTTCACAAAAAGTTATACAAATTTTCTTCTTTCTTTGAAACCAAATTCCCAGCCAATTAACCCAGAAACATCTTCCTATTTCCTGTTCTAGTTTATCCGATAGAAACCAAATTGCCCAAAACTTTTTCAATAACCAACAGACCCTATTCCGATCACTTTCAGACCATTCCTCCATCATTATTGGTATCAGAGCTAGCTTTTTGAGCTATGATTTGACTCTCCAACATGTTAGGTCCAACTCAAAATGATCTAGAGAAGTTATTTGCAAAAATCAATGAGATGAGTCTCAAGATGGAGAAGTTTGAAACGTTTCGCCTGGAAAGTGAGGCTGCCAAGACAAAGGAGGCTGCCTTGGGTATGTTTGAGACATCAGGAGACACTTCCCATGCTCATTAAGCCGTGGATGATAAATTTCATGATGAGGTAAATGAATCTATTGCTACTGGTCATGATTATGACATTATAATAGGTGGAAACGGTTAATGAGGGAGAGGTAGAGGTCCATATGATGCTAGCCATTTAGGACTAGTTAGAGGCCCTCAAATTCATCAACTTAGAAATGATAGAAATGACCGAATTGATGATATGTTCAATATTAAAGTTGACTTGCCTGAGTTTGATGGGAAATTTGATGTTGATGTTTTCAATGAGTGGTTATATATAGTTGAAAGAGTTTTTCAGCTAAAAGATGTGCCTGGAGATAAAAAGGTGAAGTTAATTGCAATGAGATTGAGAGGGTATGCTGCCCTTTGGTGGGATAATTTAAAAAATAGCTTAGAGAGGGGAGGCTGAAAATCACTAGATGGGATAGAATAAAGATAGAATTGGAAGAAACATTTGTGCCTCCTCAATATAGGCAACAAAAGTTGAAAAAAATGTTTTCTTTGGTTCAAAATAGAAGACCAGTTGAAGAGTGTGTTATGGAATTTGAGCAATATTTGTTGAAGAGTGGTTTAGAAGAAAGTAAAAAAGTGATTGTGACAAGGTTTGTTAAAGGCCTTGATCAAAAGTTGCAAGACTTTGTGAAAATGTATCTGTTTGACACTTTCAATGAAGTGAAGAGTCTTTCTTTTAAGGGAGAGATCAATTTAAAACACCAAAGAGCCACCAAAATCCCACCCAAACCGAGCCATATATTTAACCAAAGAACCAGCCCATTCCAACCATCCTTTAAGCCAACATTCATCCCACCTCAAACCTCACCACAAAAACTACTTAGCCCGCAACTAAAGCCTAACCCACCATCACCTTACACTCCAAAAACTCCCTACACACCAAACAACTCCCAATGCCCCAAATCCAAGCTTAGATGCTTTAAGTGTCAAGGCTATGGCCACTTCTAATCAGAGTGCCCCAATAGAAAAGTGATGACAATTCAAGAAATGGAGGAAATTGACAATGCGCTTGAGTGTGAAGAGGCTGCCCTTTTGGGAGAGGACGAGAAAGAAGAGGAGAATGGTAGTGATGAAACTGTGGTAGCAAGTGGAGAAAACATTGATGCTGAAACATTAATGTTACTTAGAATTCTTAATAGTGAGAATGGAGGTGAAGATTGGAAGAGAAAGTCACTCTTTCATACAAAATGTGTAGCCAGTGGTAAGAAGTGTAATGTGGTAATTGAAAGTGGAGCTTGTGAGAATGTGGTTTCTAATGAAATGGTGGACAAGCTTAGCTTGAAAATCGAACCCATTCCATGTCCTTATAAGCTCACTTGGCTTGATAAGAAGCATTAAATCAAGGTTTCAAGAAGATGTTTGGTTCCTTTTGCTATTGGGAAATATGAAGATGAAGTGTGATGTCATGTAATTCCTATGTCGGCTTGTCATTTGCTTTTAGGCAAGCCTTGGTTGTATGATAGAGATGTTGGCCATCAGGGAAGAGCAAACACTAATTCTTTGAAGCATATGGGCAGAAAATTCCTACTAACTCCTATGAAGCCGGATGTGAAGAGGAAGGTAGAAAATGAACCTGTTTTGTTAAGTATTGATGAAAGAAAGGCAATTGTTGATGATTTGCCGTCATTTTCACCCTTGGATGTTGAAGATGATGCAAAACCAAAGCCATAAATTCCTAGAGTTGTTCAAGACTTGATTGAGCAATTTCCTACAGTTTTTCCTAGTGAGCTTCCTAAAGAGCTGTCACCTATGAAGTCAATTCAACATGAAATAAATTTTGTTCCTGGAGCAATTATTCCTCATAAACAATCTGTTGGACCTCATTTTCGGAGCCCAACTTTCGGAAATGTAAAACCTTGTACTTGAAAACCTGAAGGTCATTTGCTGTCATTCCACAATGGTGGTGAGCGCACACTAATCAATCATCAAAATCATAAGTTGAACTC
>JANZLX010000004.1:10168705-10181963 GCA_025531955.1 Erythroxylum orinocense | reverse complement strand
TGATCTTCATGGTTGTTCTTTTATGTTTGATGTTGATTTAGGGTAAGAATTGATCATTTTGATGTAGGAATGGAGGGTGACCACCTTTGTGATTGAGCTAAGGACCAAGAGAGGAGAAGAGAAGTCGAGGAATTGTAAGAAAAGAACCCACGATCGTGGGATTCATGCTAATTCCCATGATCGTGGGATCCCTAGCCTGGAGAGACATGTGAGTTTTACTTATTTTTAGGTTTTTGTAACTATATAAGGGCACAAATCCCTAGGATCGAAGGGAGTATCAAGAGAGATTGCCTCCTTGAGCTAAAAAACAAATTTAGAGCCTAGAGAGAGATAGAGAATCAATATTTCCATTCTAAATTGGGCAAAGAGCACACCAATTCCAAAATTTCCAGATTTGGGCAAAAAAAAAGAAGGAGCTTACTTCATCTAGTTCTTATTTTGTTTTTCTCTTCTAGCATCTTTATTATGGATTGTTTGGTTATTGGGGATGTTAGTGACATTATGAATGGTTGAGTTATTTGTAGATTACTTTTGAACTATTTGTTGAACTCCTATTTTATTGATTTGAATGAATGATGTTTTTGATGAATGTTGAGCTTATACCTTGCAATATATTGAGAAATTGAGTTGGGTAAATTGTGTAGGGCTGTGTAATGAGAATTGGCACTCTATAGAACTACATTCATCAAGTTAATTGATTAGTTAGAGAGAGATCTTGGATAATTAGTTCATTACCGATAGGATAACTTCATAACTTGTTAAATTGGTGGACTGATTTTGTAGATTGTGAGATTGCTTAATCATCTCCATTTAATTTGGCTAGGGACAATTAATTACAACATGAGAGAGGGTAGTTAATACATTAGGACATCTTAGTTGAGACACAATTCAATTAACAAGGTAGGATGGAGATAAGATAGGGAAAAAGTGATCTCTAATTGTTAAATCTTGAATTTCAAGTTTCTGAACTTTGATTTATCATTTGTTCATTGATATTTGTTTGATTTAGTTTAATTTTTCCAGTTTATATTCATTAAAATTGGTTCTTAAACGAAGAGCAACCTGAATTAAGTGGTGCCTAAGCACAATTCTTGTAGGATCCACTTTTTACTACAAGTTATGACCCGTATACTTGCAGTTTTGAGCGTAAAACTAGTAGTTTGTTTTGAAATCAACAGGTTTTTAGTGCCGTTGTCGGGGATTGTTTGTTTAGCATCTTCTTTAGTTTAGGTTACTTTTATTTAAGAGTTTTTTGATACTTTTTCCTTGTGTATTTGTAGGTGTATGAACACAAGGAGCACGCGAAGGTCTACTAAATTTAGTGACAAAGAGTTATCAAATATCACAAAGAATGAATGAGAGTTGAGAAGAGCGAAGCGCCAAGACAATATACAAAGAAATATGGTAAAAGAAGGAGAGCATGGAGGAGTTGAGAGGACATTGATAAACTTTATGAGGCCAGGTTTCAGTCCTCAAGGAGTTGCAAGGCCAACGATTCAAGCTAATAATTTCAAGATCAAGCCATCACTCCTCAAAATACTTCATAGTAGCGTGTGATTTTATAAGTTATCCAACGAAGCTCCCAATGCCTATCTTGCAAATTTTTTAGAGATCTGCAACACCTTCAGGTTTAATGGGATGTTTGATGATGCTATGAAGTTGCGATTGTTTTCTTTCACTTTGAGAGATCGGGCAAAGGCATGGTATAACTCACTCAGTTCAGGGTAGATCACTACTTGGGAAAAGCTAAGCCAAGCATTCCTTGGTAAATACTTACCCTTGACCAAGACAACAAGAATTATAAAGGAAATCACAAATTTTCAATAAATTGATGGGGAGCCTTTATATGAAGTTTGGGAGAGGTTTAAAGAATTATACCCCACCACAACCTTCTGAGGGAGTTCCTTTTGTAAACATTTTATAATGGTGTAAATCAGAGCACAAGAGGAACCATAGATGCAGTTGTTGGAGGTTCTTCGATGAGAAAAACTATTGATGCAGCTTATGATCTTTTGGAAGAGTTGGTGACCAATAGTTGTATGTGGTCAAGTGAGAGGAGTAAATAGGGGCAAAAGGAGCAAAAAGGTATGATCCCAATTGACTTCATTACAGCTTTACAGGCACAGATCACGACCCTTACCAAGCAATTAAGCAACATGCAAGGAGCATCTTTATCTATAGCCAAAGCTATGCAATTATAGTATGAGTTATATGGGCAAAACAACCATAGCACAATTGAATGTTTCTTGTTAGGAGCCAGTGGTGCAGAACAGTTAGATTACTTGGGCCAACCATAAAAAGGTAACAATCCATACTCTAATGCTAATAATCCAGGGTGGAAAAACTACCCAAATTTCTTTTAGAGTACTAACAATACAGGTGACCAAGCAAGATCGCAAGGACCTCCTAGATTTCAACAAGACCAACTTGGATCTTTGGAGAGCAAAATGGACAAGTTAATGGATATCTTGGGGTCTAAACTGGCAAATCAAGAAGAGAACTAAAAGAGGATATTTTCAAGCTAGAAGGAAAGTCAAAAGAGGATGGAGGCAAAGTTTGATCAGGTTGTGAAGAACCATTCCTCATCCATCCACAACTTGGAGATGCAGGTAGGTTAAATTGCTAATGCTTTGTAACATCCCGTTACTCATGTTAAGGCTAAAATAGTAAATACGAGAGATTATTGAGAGATTAGAAATGCATTCATGTTCATGCATTACATGATAAGCACATACACGTGAATATTGAACTTCTGCATATGAAAATAATTGTACATGCATTCGTGAATAATTCCGGGTATAATTGTTATAAATGTGATTATATTGAGAATTGCTGTTTTTATATGTTAAAAACTGATTTAGAGAGTGTATTTAGTGATTTAGAATTTTTGGTGAATTTTGGAGAAATTTTTGAAAATTTAGGTAATTTTTGGACAAGGAAAAATGCCAATTGGCAAGTAAATTGATATATGGAAAATAGAAATGAGTGTAATGATATTGAAGAAACTTGTGAGAAGAAGATGATGTTGAGAGCTTAGGAGTTAATTGAAATGAAAGGATAAGAGCTAGGGAACTAGTTCAAATAGAACGAGTTAGTTAGGAAATTAGCTAAGAGTTTAAGAAGTGGACAAGTGTCCAAGTTTAAGTTAAATTTTCTTTCACTTGAAAGACCAAAGTAATTGTTATGTCTTTTATTTTTTAACTCTTGTCTTCATCTTTCTCGTGGACTTCTCTTCTCCTTCTTCATGAATTGTGTTACCAACCATCACCAACATTGAAACTTACTTCCATCTTTCACTTGCTACTTCCTTCATGTTATCTTCATTTCCATAAGAAAACCCAAGCCTTCCAACCTTCAAGATGATGATCGTGGGTTGTGTGTGTGGCTAGGGTTGAGTGAGATTTTGAAGATTTTGGAGCAATATCAAGTAAGTTATGTTTTAAAAATCATGGGTATTGTTAAATCAACTAGAATGATGAGAAATGAAAGATTGATGACTTGATTAGGTGATCTTTGTATGAGTTGTGTTAGGGTAAGATTTGGAAACAAAATTGATAGTTGATCTGGAAATTGTAGCAGCAACATGATCTCTAAATATGCTTCTGTGTTTTAGCCATAACTTTTTCTCTAGTTATCCAAACGAGATGATTCTTAATTTGGATTAGCCTAGAGACATATGGCTACATTTTTCATGGAAGCATCGAATTTAAATTTTGTCTTAAGAGTCCCAAACTTTGACATGAAATTGAGAACAGGGCACAATACACTATTGGATGAATGTATATATTGTGTTATGTTTTCAGTGTATAAGAATTTGATATTTTGAGTGTTTGTGATCAGGTAGGGAACATGAAATGTGTATAGAGGATGTTGAGTTGAAATTAGGTATACCTGAAGAAGTTATCCACTTGAGATGAGGAGTCAAATAGGTTGGAGAACTTGGTTTGGAAAAAAAAGAAAGAAAAGAGAAAAAGGAAAAAATGTGTGGTCTAACTTCGGGGGGAAAACTGTATTGATCTAAGATTGACAAAATTGTCTTCATGAAAGTTGTAGATCTTTCTTTTATCTTTCCAACGGCATATATCAGAGTGGAAAATTATGATCATTTGAATTTACTAACCCTTTTGACCAAGCCATCGTCTAGTGCACCAAGCCATCGTTTGGTGCACCAAGCCATCTTCTGACCTTTCGTCTGCCCTTTGTCGAGTTCAATTTTGACCCTCTAGATGACCGAATCTCTCTTTGGCATCTTCACAAAAGTTTTAGATCACTAAGTCCTCTTTGAAATCGTCCTAAGACAATCATAGTACAATACCTCTAGTGAAAGTTATGTCAATTGTCCCAAGATAGGTTCAATATGATTGAGGACAAAATCATGTTTAATTCTTTTGGTCATAACTTCATCATCTGACCTCCAAATGACTTGATTCTTAAATCAATAGATTCCTAACACACTATTCTACCATTCCATGAAAAGTAGTAGCATTATGAATTGATTTGAAAAAAATTGATGGAAAGAAAGTGAGGGTAGACGATTGGAAGAGCAGGATTGGGTTATGAATATACGTTGGCTCTTTAAGCATATCTTAAACTATAGAGTTTTGAATGAGATGATTCTTGTTCTAAATAAACTAGAGACAGAGCTACAATTTTTTTGAAGGAATCAAATTTTAATTCAGTCTTTAAGACTTTCAATTTCTGGATGGAAATTGAGTATAGTGTACTGTTTCAGAATGAGAAAAGTCCGAAAATGTTTGGGTTATAACTTTCATATTACTAAATCAAATTGAACGATTTTGGTGCCATTAGAAACTTGAGAGATAGGAGAACAATTTTATGGAAAAGAGTATTGCCAAATTACTTCATTTTCATTGTCTAATTGATCAAGAATAGTAGACCCGAAAGTCAGTTTTTGGAAAAATCTGAAATGATTCAATGAGTTATGAATTGTGATTTTAATGGTTTTATTGAGGTATAAACCTAAGTACAAATTATACTTAGGTGAGTTTTGAGAGGGAATTGATTATGTGACAAGAATAATGGAAAAATACTTGGGATTGTCATGACATGCATTGTACATAATGCATATACATATATGTGCATTCTTAAACCCTTATAATTGTGCAAATTGTGATATATGTGTATGTTATTTGATATAGAGGAACAACAGGAACATCAAACTTCAAACATTGTCGGAACTTCCAGGCGTTAGCTTCGGGAGTAACTTGTGAGTAACCTAGATAGTTTCTCTCAATTACTGTTTGCGTAAATTGTGTTTTAAATGATAGATGAATGTGATTTGATTGTGATGATTCCGGATAATGAAGGTCCAATGACTATGATATGTGAATGAGACATTAAAGTTCTACTTGTATGTGAATGTGGCAAACTATATATTCCATTACATGATTGATTGTGACAAATGCATTCCAAACATGAATGCATAATCAGATAAAGGCAGTTTTAACCAGAGTAGCCACCGAAAAAGAGTTTAAAGCTCAGATTGTCAAAAAGAGTCTTGAGCTCAAAAAGTGATTAAGAGCTAAAGGCTCACTATCTAAAATGAGCCCTGTATCCCTATTAGATAAGGGACAGTTATTAATGAGCCTGGTATCCAAAATGGATACGAGAATGTTTAGACACTCAGTCACAATAACGTAATAATTGGAAAAGAGTCATATGAGCATTTCATACGCATTTGTTAAGTATGTTTGATTGATTGACATGCAAAATTTTCCTATAATTAAGTGAAAATGTGATATGTAATCAATTATGCGAAAATGTGAATATATGTTATGTGAAATAATGTGTTGTATGAATTGAGTTAATCATCGATGATGGTTACCTGATTGAGTTTGCAAAACTCAGCAAAATTGCAACGTTGACTTTTCAGGATCTAAAGGCGACTCTAGCTACTGAGAGACTTTACCAGCAGTGTAGACTAGTGATTTGAGAAGTAAAGTCATGGGTCAAAGGTCGGTTAGCAGGGTTTTGGACATATTAGATAGACTGTGCATATTTCCTCTTTCATGTAGTACTTTTGCAGTAGAAATTGATGATGTACTTGTAAGAAATGTTGAAAGACATATTGTAGACCCTTGGGTTTTTCTTAAATAAAATGAGAAAATTTTGGATTTAAAATATTATGACTTTCTTATGATGCTTATAAGCGAATAAAGTTAAATGATGTCAAGTTAAGTAAATTTAGTGATTGAATGTAGCGTAGCATTATTGTAGGATATGTACTGGAATGTCCTAAGGGTGTTCCGGTATGTACTCTAAGGTAAGGGGGCGCTACATGCTTTGTCTTCTAGAAGTGTAGGTAGCCTACCAAGCAATACTGAGGCTAACCCAAGGGAATAACTCATGGCTATTACACTTCGAAGTGGCAAATAGGTGGAGGAACCAAGTGTGCAAAAGGATAGCCAAGAAAAGGGGAAATGCAAGGAGATAGAAAAAGAGAAAGAAGAAGAGAGGCCTTATATACCACTACCACCCAACAAGCCTAAACTTCCGTATCCACAAAGGGTGAGACAACATTAGGTGGACACTCAGTTTTCCATGTTTATGGAGAAACTGAAGAAGCTTCATATTAACTTGTCATTGGTGGAAGCCTTGGAGTGCATGCCCAAGTATGTGAAGTTTCTTAAGGACATACTCACACACAAACGCATTTGGGAGGACAATCAAACGGTAACTTTGACGGAGAATTATAGTTCAATCATAAAAGCATAATGCCCTCAAAACTACAAGATCTAGGGAGTTTTACTATTCCATGTGCTGTTGGTGACCTTGAATTTTCTAAATGCTTAGGTGATTTAGGTGTAAGTATTAACTTGATGCCTTTGTCTGTTTTCAGGAAATTGGAATTAGGAGAGGTCAAGCCAACATCCATGCTAATTCAACTTGCAGATCAATCCATCAAGAGGCCATCTAGAGTTGTAGAAGATGTGTTAGTAAAAGTGGATAAATTTATCATTCCTGCTGATTTTGTTATGTTGGATTTTAAAGCTGATAGAAATTGTCCATTGATTTTGGGTAAGCCCTTTATGAATACTAGTAGGGTATTAGTTGATGTGTATGAAGAATTTTTTTTTTGAGAATTAGTGATTAGCAGGTTGAATTTAACATGTCTAAATCTCTGAAGAAATTGATGGATGATACTGTATGTATGAAATTGATGTTGTGGATGAGTGTGTGAAGGAGGTTGAAGAGGGAGTTGATGAAGTTATTGAGGCGTACAGGTATGAAAGTGTGAGAGAAGAAGAATTATGTGAGGAAGTTGAGCTAAAGAAGCTAAAGAGAACAAATACACCCACACCACCTTCCATTGTTAAGCCCCTCACTTTAGAGCTTAAATCTTACCTTCCCACTTAAGATACACCTTTTTAGGTAAGAACCATACCTTACCCATCATTATCTCAAACCAATTGCATTGTGAGAAAGAAGAGAAAGTGGTGGAGACCATTAAGAAGAGGATGAGAGCCATAGGGTGGCAAACTTCTGATATTAGGGGGGATTAGCCCCAATGTGGTGATGTATAAGATTAACTTAGAAGAAGGATGTACAATTGTGAGGGAGCAACAGAGAAGGTTAAATCCAAACATGCAAAAGGTTGTGAAGAATAAGGTAGTGAAGCTTTTGGACGCGGGGATTATTTACCCTATTTTAAATACTAAGTGGGTGAGTCCAGTGCAGTGTGTGCTAAGAAGGTTGGCATGACAGTGATAGAGAATGAACATGGTGAAAAGATTTCTACTAGGACCATCACAGGTTGGCAAGTGTGTATTGATTAGAGGAAACTCAATTTGGCCACCAAGAAATATCATTTCCCTTTACCTTTTGTGAACCAAATGATTGAGAGGATGGCTGGCCATTCTTTTTACTATTTTCTTGATGGATATTCAGGGTACAATCAAGTGTTTATATAACCAAAAGACCAAAAGAAGACCATTTTCACTTATCCTTATGGGACTTTCACTTATCAGAGGATGCCTTTTGGTTTATACAATGCACCTGCCACATTCCAAAGGTGCATGATGGCCATATTTTCATAAATGAATGGGAACTTCATGGAGGTATTTATGGATGATTTCTCTATCTTTGGAGATTCTTTTGATCATTGTTTGTTTAATTTAGACAAACTGGGAGAAGTGTCATTTCATGGTCCACGAGGGAATTGTGTTGGGCCATAATATCTTATGCAAGGGGATTGAAGTGGATTGAGCTAAGAATGAAGTGATTGAAAAGCTATCACCTCCTACCAACATCAAGGGCATCTGAGCTTTCCTTAGTCATGTAGGGTTCTACAGACGATTCATCAAGGATTTTTCTCTTATTGCTAGATCCTTGACTCATTTATTAGTTAAAGTTATGCCTTTTGTGTTTGACGATGATTGTTTGGGTTCTTTTAACAGGTTAAAGAAGGAACTTATAGTAGCACCCATTTTGACGTTGCTAGATTGGTCTCTTCCCTTCGAGATTATGTGTGATGCAAGTGACTGTGCTATTGATTGTGTACGTGGCCAATGGAAGGAGAAGATGCTGCATGCCATCTATTACGCAAGCAAGACCTTGAGAAGAGCACAACTGAACTACACAACTACTGAGAAGGAATTGCTTGCAGTGGTATTTGCATGTAAGAAATTTCGTTCTTATCTTTTGGGCTTACAAGTTATCATTTTATAGACCATGCGCGTTACTTTATCTCTTTTCCAAGAAGCATGCCAAGAATTGGCTAATCTGGTGCATGCTTCTACTCCAAGAATTCAATATTAAGATTAAAGATAAGAAGGGAGTAGAAAATGTTGTAGTGGACCACCTATCATGACTTAAGGGGGCACCATGAAGAAGAAGAGGAAATCGAGGAGAGCTTTCCTAATGAGACTTTAATGATGGTAGACAATCCTTTTTGTCCTTGGTTTGCAAATATTGCTAACTATCTCTCAAGTGGTATTCTTTCTTTTGATCTCTCATATCAACAAAGGAAGCACTTCTTATTTCAATGAAGGGGACTCGGGTAGAGGTTTTAAGAAAACCAAAACGACGTCGTTTGGTTTTGAAGGCAATGTGCTTTTAAGTACGCCAACAGTGACGTTTTATTTAACAAAATGTCGTGGTTTCAATTTCGTGACATTTTATTGATAAAACGTCACAAAAGTGTTACAAATGAAAACGTCACGAAAAATTTAAACTTTTCATGACGTTTTCTAAACGTCACGAAAAGTCTTCACAATCCATGACGTTTTATCAATAAAATGTTGCAGATTGTCTTATTTTCTTGTGGTGGTGTCATATGGCAACACATGATAAGTGTTTATCTCATAAATTTGAAAAGTAGTCCATATAGTAAAGCCAATCTTACATGCAATGTTTATCAAGGGTTCTTAGAGATTGAAACCTAAACATCAGTTCTACTTTTTCTAGTTGTCAAATGAAGAGAGATATTGATGAATTTTAGATTTCTACATATATAAACACATTTGTGGCTTGTATATTGATGATAATGACAAATAAGAGTGGATGGTTATCGACTATATACCATGGTAGTTATTATATGGTGTTTACTAATGAGGAGTTGGTTAAATCAACAAGTAGATTAATTAGGCAGGAACATAGCTATGTTGTGCCTATTATTGGCTTCAAAAAGCATCTAATAGTTCCCATTATTTCGTCTTTTAAACCAACTTGCTATATAAGTCAACAAAATTTGGAGAAATCCTTACGACTTTGTATCAGCAGAAATATATGTGTGGTTGCTTTGATGAAATAAATTAAATCAACATAAATAACTTATTTTCACATCTCTAATTATTTAGATATGTTCTTGAATTCTCTAAATCCTTAGGGCTTTGTAATTACAAATTTTATTTTTATATTTTAAATAAATTGTATATGTAATTTTTCTTGGTTGTTAACATATTCCATAGTGTATCTATTACTTTGATGAACAGTTACCTACCAATGGATAAAAGAGATAGACATTGGATGATTTTTCCCAGATATAGTGATGAATATATGAGTGTAGTTGATCATTTTCTTGAAAAGGTTTTTTCTAAAGTGGCTAACGGAAATGAAATTTCTTGTCCATGCAAGAAGTGTTGCAATTATTATTGGTATACAAGAAATATTATATACGATCATTTAATTGTTGATGGATTTGCTCCAGGATGTGATGGTTGGGAATTGAGTGAGGAAGGATCAACTAATACAAATATGTATATGAATGATGAGAATGAATATGATAGAAGGTCTATGCATGATAATATTGATGGATTACTACTTGACACATTTAGAGACATAGATAAATGTCCCAATAGTTGTGAAGGAGTTAGTAATGGTCTAAATGCTGATGCTAAGAAGTTTTTTAAGTTAGTAGAGGAAGGAAAGCAAGAATTATATCCTAGTTGTCTAAGTTCTTTTAAACTTTCTTTCACAATTCGATTGTAACTTTTAAAGTGTACCCATTGAATTAGTAATGCAGCTTATACTGATCTTATAGGGATACTTAAAGAGGCCTTTCCCAATGCAAAGATTCCTGGATCTTTTAATGCGACAAAGAAACTTATGAAGGATTTAGGACTTCATTATAAAAAGATACATGGATGTCACGATGATTGTGTTTTATGTTGGGGAAATGATGAGAAAGCAACTAGCAGCAGAGTGTGTGGTGTATCTAGATGGAAACAAAGTTGTAATAGAGAAGATAACAGAGATCAGGTGAGGCAAATTCCAGCCAAGGTGTTTAGATATTTTCCATTAAAATCGAGGTTGCAACGTCTATACATAGGTCCATAATTAGCTGAATTCATGAAATGACATGATAAGGAGCATCCCAAAGATGGTAATTTAAGGCAGCCTGCATATGGCCAAACTTGGAAAGAGATAACTCATTATATCCTAATTTTGCACGAGATCCTCGTAATGTCAGATTAGCTCTTGCCACTGATGGTTTTAATCCTTTTCGCACAATGAGTGTTTCACATAGTACATGACCCATAATTTTAGTAAACTATAACTTAGCACCATAGATATGTCTAAAATTAGAAAATTTGATATTGTCTTCAATTATATCTACCCCGACTTCTCCTAGAAAGGATATTGATGTTTTTTACAGCCTTTGATTAAAGAGCTGACAGAGTTGTGGGAGTTTGGGATAGAGACAACTAATGAATCATTTAAGATGCGTGCAGTCTTGTTATGTATTGGTGACTTTCCAGGATATGCAATGTTGTCTAGATGGACTACAAAGGGAAAGTTTGCATACCTTAATTGTCATTATAAAACTTGCTCTCAATATTTAAAGCATAGTAGAAATACTTGTTATCTCAATCATTGAAGATTTTTGGATAAATATCATCCTTAGAGGTGCAATAGGAGATCATTCAATGGTGATATAGAGTTAAGAGAACCACCAATTCCTCTGTTAGGGAGAAAATTGTGAGTAATGCTAGTTTTGTAATAATTTTCTTTATTGTTGCTACTTTTGTTGAGACGCCCAAATTTATTGCTTATTTCATGTGTTTATAATTACATTTTATTTATTTTTTATATTGTTGATTGGTTCTTTTTGTCAAAATGAGTTATTTTTAGTATAATGAGAATTATACGTTTTTTGTAATCATATATGGTGCTTGCATTCATTACTATGATTGCAAAAATTTTTTGTAAGCTAGCATTAAAGAAGTGTAAAAAGAAAATGATAGTAAAAAGCTTGATAAAGTCGTGGTTGATTTGGGGGTGATAAGGCCTGGCCATAATATACTTTTTGGAAGGGGTGTGAAAGCATCTACCATGAAAGAAAAAAATATGGTGAGTAAAGCCTTGTACAAAGTTTCTAATGAGTATTTGCAGTCCATTAAGAATGCATTAGAAGAAGAGATGAACCAAAAAGTAAAAGTTGAAAAGGAGAGAATGAGAAAGGAATTAGAACAAGAGAAAGTTGAACGCTTGGAAATGAAAGGGCAACTAGAACAATATAAAGTTGATAGACAAGAAATGATGAAGCAAATGTTCTCCCTTATTCAATCTTAGCTTAGGCAACCTAACACCACTGACATAGACATACTTTGTAAATTGATTACACCTAGTCAATCAAGAAAGCAATCTTCTAATCTTCCAAACCATACATATCAACATGAAGAATATCAGGTAACAAATTTCCTTAATTAAGTGTTTTTGTACATCATCTTGTTATCTTTTTGTTAAGATTAGTTGCTTACGTTCATGCTTTCTGAATTTGATCATAAATAAAACTGACTCATTGTGTTGTTAGTTTTTGGACTATATTGTTTGTCTGGATTAAATTGACATCACAACAAAGTAGTTAGGATTCATTTTCTACATATATCAACTTATTTGTGAACATAGTAGCTTTACAATTCTAATATCCTTCTTGTTTCTTTCTTTCTTTTTTTTAGGATGATGATGATTAGAAGTGGACAAAGAGGTATTTGGTGAAGAATTTTGGATCGCCCATACATATTGGTTTTGTTTATTATTTAGATCAATTCACTTATATTCCATATAGAATGGTGGACAATATTGTAGATGGATATTTTAGCTAGTGATTTTTTGCTTTCGTATTTTGAATATGTTAAAAGATTAAATTTTACAAGTCCTTATGAACTATATGTTATATATAAATGTCATTTTTTTATTATGAATTTATCTTTGATAATACGTACGTAATTAAGATGTACATTAATATCTATATATTTCTTTTAATGTCGATATAGATGTTGACTGCATAATAACAAGAGCTTGATTTTACATTAAATAATATTAATAATGAAAGAATAAATTGTTGCTTTAAAAAAATTAGTTTGTTACCTTATAAAGAGTTAAAAGTGTTGCAATATCTATTTAATATTGTTGCTATAGTTTGAAGCTAATGTGTTGCCTTAGTAAAAACTTAAAGCAACATTTTTTTTGTTTCCTAATCTTCTCCTTCCGTAGCCTTGTACTTATTACAGCGCTACTTCCTGTAACGATATTAATTCTGTTGCCTTAAACCAAAGGCAACAATAATTATACTTATAGTAATGATTTTGTCCGTTGCCTAAAATACTTTTTACTTCTACATTTGTATTATTTAGAGTTAAAGCAAAGTTAGTTAAAGTTGTTGAGGAAGAATTATGAGTCACGTGGTTAATGTGGCAAAGAATTTTTAGGGATGGACATGAGTTAATAAATGAGAGCGTTTTAGACCCCATTCTCATATGTGGTAGATACAGTAAGATTCAGAACCTGAGGTAAG
>JANZLX010000004.1:10132195-10142842 GCA_025531955.1 Erythroxylum orinocense | reverse complement strand
TTTGTAATCAAATGGATGAGACTAGGGATCATATTCTTTTCGAGTGTGACTACTCCACAGAAATTTGGACGAAGATCTTTAGACTGAGTACAGAAGCTCATCTGCCGAATAGACTCCATGAGTTACTATTGGCGTTGCCCCGCCTACCTATCTCTAATTCCGACATAGGAGTTATCTTCATTT
This sequence comes from Erythroxylum orinocense, assembly GCA_025531955.1. Taxonomy (NCBI): domain Eukaryota; kingdom Viridiplantae; phylum Streptophyta; class Magnoliopsida; order Malpighiales; family Erythroxylaceae; genus Erythroxylum; species Erythroxylum orinocense. Next base: position 10,142,659 of record JANZLX010000004.1, on the reverse strand, counting down.
CCGTAGCTATTTGTGCTCAAGAAATTTGGAAGGAAAGGAACCTACGAAGATTCCAGCAGAAGACTACTCCCTTATTCTCTACTCTAGAGCTTATCATAAAAAGCATCAGAGAGCAGCTGATCTCTACTCAACTGCACTCCAAATGTAGTAGGGGACTAGCTCTCACTTGAAGAGTCTAGTTTTCAAAAAAGAAGACCACATACTATTTGGACAAGTTCGGTACTAACCTTTAACCTAGCTGTCTCCCCCTCCGCCCTCGTTCGATCTTGGGCTTCTTGCAGCTGGCAATTGAGGAAGAAATGCACAATTTAGGGAAGCCCCTTCTTTCCCTACCTGCTCTCCTGCAATACAACTTACCATTGTCAACTTTGAGCAATCTCTCCTATAACGAACTCATTAGGACTTACCACTGGTACTACTCCCAATGTGCAATAGATGAAGAAGCTCGGGTAGCTTTAGCATGTTTCGCCCGTCCCCGACTTTCCGATTCGAGTAGCTACTGGCTGGTGTCGTGAAAGCATCGACTAGTTTTGCCCATAATTTGAAAAACGTTTTAAGATGAGTATGAAAGAGAGAGTAGCCGATTCAACTCTTTTGTTTCTTTTGGATGTGTTAAATTGTACACGAGTTAGGCTTGAGAGTTTTCCAACGTTGAGAGTCTTATGTACCATTCTTTATTATTAATTCAATACCTTTTAAATTTTAAAAAAAAAACATTCTTAATTATACTTCTGCAGGAACTAACTCAGAGCAGATTGGGAGGTGTGCCAACTTCTGCTGCTTTATTTTCCTTGGAGGTATGACCCATCCCTCCCCCAGCAACTAACGCTGTTCACCATTTGAATCCTAATAGTCAACCAGTTTCCTGGCATCACATTTGCAGGGTTACGGTCACTATCTTGTACATGATCAGACGACGAAAGAATCCCTTGAAAGCATGGTTGGAAAGTTGCTAGAACTAAATCCATCAGCTGCATCCAATTTGCTTTTGACCAAAGGCTTGGTCCTGATGCCCACGGCTTCGGCTGCCACGCTACATGAAACGCCACACCATTGCCCATAGCTTAACTGACTAGCTTAACTAAGCATTGCTCCATTTTTGTTCCAACTTTGGCGTCAAGTTCCTTTCAGTTTTTTATTCCTTTATCTTCAAATTGTTTTCTTATCATTTAGCTAAGCTCACTTGGGATAGGCATTTACTGGCACTTTGGAAGCATAGCATTATGTTAGGGAGAATAGGACTTACCCATAGCAATAGGGCTGCTAGGCACTCGAGAGGATGGAGAGTCGTGATGTTCCTCTGATTAATATAGACTCAAGGATTTTGTCTTGGAGCTTGCAATCAAAATCTCCATGGACAAGCGTCTAAAATGCACCCAAAACCTTATATGTCCTCTCCTATATTATATTTTTCATGACATGAAAAATGAAAACAAAGCTCTGAACACAGAAAATAACACAACATATGGTTGATATCTTCCTGCGCTGGACCAGATGTACCTTCTGGATGGATCAAACTCAAGAAATGATGCTTTTATTCCCCTCAACAATGTTGAAACAGTCGAGTAAAAGAGTTTGTGATCAGAAGCTCATGAAATAAAACCTATAGATATCCTGAATATTACCATTAATATGATACTGAAAGTTGCTATACATGAATATATGATCAGAAAAAGAAACAAAATTTCCTTTCTGCTTTCATTTTCTGCCTCTCAGCAGTATTCTGTATTCCTAACAACTTATATATAAACCAATTAAATGAAGTAAACATGTGAGAAAAGGATCTACAGAAACAACAATTACTTGTCATCCTCTCTCATTGAATCTATTTTGATTATGAGAGGCTTGTGGCAATCCACAGGTGAATCTCCACCGATGGGCAGCTTTGATGATCTCAAGATGCTGTCTATCTCGCCATTTTCGGCAATTGCCTTCTCCAGAGAAGCCTTTGCAACTTTAGCGACAGAAACCATCATAATCACTACATGCAAGCAGCGGTGCAAGGACAATAGTCAGAGCATGTTCTTAAGAGCATAAACACCAAGGTTGTCTAGCAAGTTGTGAATAACTATGACACTGATAACCATCACCATCATAGATAGTGTTATAAACTTGTTGCATCTTTAAATTATACTTCAGTCAACTAACTTATTTCATACATTCATGTTACCAAATCTAGAAGCTTATTGCAGCTGTTAGAAATTAATGACAGTTCTTTTCACATAAATTTTTGAGACATTGGACAGAGTTTATTAGGCAGATTAACATCGTTAAGATTTCTTTTTCTGTCCTATATGCCCCAAAAGAAGCCTTAGTCCTGTGAAAAACCATCCTTGACCTCCTCGTACTTTCTGCAATTTCCACTCATTAGAAATTTTAAAGATTTCAACAACAGCATAAAGATATAATAAACCCACAACCACCCGCAACACCTCAACAAAAGATTCAAATCAACATTGCCTGATAAGAGTTTTGAAACAGATAAAAAACTGAACAAGTAGGAAACAAACAAACAAAACTATCTCCAGCAGCAACTCACCAGAGATGACAATCCCAAACATCATCAACACCTGCATTCACAGAATGTCTACATAAGCCATCAAGAAACGAAGGCTATTATACCACACCGAAAATGAAAGTAAAATAAAAATGTATAGATCTAAAATTAACAATATAGCATTTAAATATGTTATATGTAGCATTTTATAAATACTTGATCAAAACAATCATCAGTATCCACAGTTGAAATTAGCTGTCCTACATTCTAAATCAATCTATCCTTCATCAAGAACAAGATAAATCCAATCTGAACTACAATCATTGGCAATTAAATAGTGCAAATGAGGAACTCAATTTTATCTACCTGCACCATGATTGTCAAAACATGATGTGAAAGAAACTTGCATCTAAACTGAATATATTGGACAGTTTTGTACAAGTTAATTAACAAGCTTGGGTAAATAAATTTTAGTTTCATCAAAGTTTAGTCTAAAAAACATGCACTTACCCAACGAGTTGTTGAGACCTCACCCCATCCATGCGAGACGTCAGACAAATCCTTCAGCGTTGTTCCAACATAGACCAATGCAAATGTTATTGGCTGCAGTAAGTAAAAAATCAAATGCTCAGTGATGTTCTGAAACAAAGTCTTTTACACTCAACACACTTTCATCAAACTTGACTGATAGAACATAAAGCAACCAAGTGCTCGAAATCATAAAAATGTTAAAGAAATGTATGTTTCCCACCCAGCCCTCAAAGGGGGAGAAAAGGCTTTCATTAAGTCAAATTTCACTGCTCAATTAAAAAAATCAAACATGCAAGTTTTCATTAAAGAAAAAAATAGCTATTCATGTACAACATAAAACAATACATGTTGCTGAGATATTATGAAAAACATAGGACATCAAAATAGTAACATATTTCCATCCAACCAATAAATTTAAACTGAGATCATCTTGTATCAAAGAGTTCTACTAAAGCCAATGCCAGATGAAATCAGGAGCATCTATAAATGATAATGGTAAAAATTCATTGGAAAATATTTTGAAGTAATAAACATAATAAGCTAACCAATGAATGTTACAATGAACAGCTTACCATAAAAACTACTCTCAAAATTTGAGATAATATAGCAAATCATGATAGTAGTAACAAAGTAGTCCTTCCAACTAAAGATGGAGATTTCCTTACCATCATTCCCAAAAATGATGCCAGCATAAAATCCCCTACATGAACAGGAGTCACAGACAGGAGGTAATTCAGCATGTTAAATGGGAGCAAAGGGACAAGTCGAAGCAGCAAAACAATCTGTTGAATAGCAAAACAAATAAATTAAGAAATTCAACAATAATTAAAAACACCACTCAAACACCCAAAAGGAATAGCAGCATAAATTCATATATAAGATTCTCATATGTTCCCACATATCTTCAGATGAAGAAATTGACTAAATAGCTGATGCATTTAATGATGTCAGAATCATAAAAATTCAGAACTAAACTTAATAAACTTCCCAGAGTTTGTCATAGTCTTGTAAGGATGGATGAAAAAGGATTTACAATATCAAGAAACTTCAAAAGTTTTAAGTATGTACGGATACAAAGTATGTGTCAGCTTAAGTCTGCATAATATGCCAACTTGGCCCAGCTTTTTGGCTGTAAATAGAAGACTAAAACTGAAGGTTTTATAATACAACTGAACATATCCCAACATCCACAACAGAAACCTTCAAGAAATCCATATAATTTTTCAATCATGTTTTGGAAGTGACATTCATAAATGGGATCACATTTTTCTTGCTTTTGGGTACCAGAAATCTTTTTCCTCATTTATTTTCCCTAACATAAAGCTAATATAGAAATAATTTTGGTAGCAGCATGGGCACCTTAACCATGAATCTTCTACAAGTTGAAGTTATGAATAAGATATCACAGCACACAATATGACAAATCATGAAATTAAAACCATCTAAACCTTAAAACCAGATCTCTGAACAGCAATGGCAACGGATTGAAACTTGGGATAATTCTTCAACTTGGAGACAACATATGATCTTCCAACCTGTCATACAGAAAGACAGTCTGTTTGAATAAACTTACGAGTCAAATTCCTAGGATCTCTCTGAAATCAAACACCAACGCTTTCTCAGGTATAAAATAACATCTCTGGCTTTTGCATTCTCAGCTTGAAATATAAGCATGTGAACATGGTAAACATGCCAGTATTATAGTTACCAAGTACCAGAGGTTTAATAAACTCACCGTTCTACCAAGCATGAATGCAGCTGTTGCTCCCATTGTGGCACCGATAGAATCAGCAACAAATGCTACCGGCAGCCCAAAAAGATAGCCACCTCCAAGCTGGAAGGTAAAAGCAATCCCACATTGTACTCAGCGAAAGAAAAGGAAAGGAGACTGAAGCTTAATTCTGCTTGAAGCATCAAAATACAAAGTCTACCGTAAGTATTGAAGCAGGAACCGCTAAGACAGTGAGAGGAATATATACAAGAGCCCTGCCAAAATTCCAGCAAAGAGAGGATGATCCAAACTCAAACAAAGAAGACCATCAGAGAAATTACATGCAATAGCACTAATATCTATGGAACCAAACTGCTGACTGTGCATTTGGAGTTTGGTACTGATCACTAAAGCAACTTACAAGACAAGTGGACCCCAAGGTCCAAGATCCTGTTGAATCCATAACAAAAGATCCTTAAGTTTCTGCGAAAAAGAAAACACAAATCAATTCAATAAACAATCTAATTGACAAAAAAAAAAAAAAGGAGACAAGGCAAGAACATTATAATGCAACGATAACAATAACAAGTAAGTTGAACTTGGAGCATTAACGTGCCTGTTCTAAAGGGAGGGAAACAAATGCAGTGACGACGGCGGCGAGGAGGAGGAGAAGGAGAGCGAAACGAAAGACTCCGACCCAAGTGATGGAGAGGACCGTCATAGAGGCAAAAACCCTCCGACGCCACCACCGGAGCGACTTGACGACGTCTTCGTCCCTACCGACATATGAATCGGACTTCGACGACGATCTTACTCTCAATCCTTCCACTTTTGCCAGATTTATTATACTCTCACTCCAACTCAATCACAGGACTGCGGCAATTACTTCTCGCCCTCTATCTGTCTCCTAAATTCAGAGCTTTTATCATAATTTTTGCAAAATTCATAAATAATAATACAGACACGCCACCAGAATTTTTGTTAGCACGTATGAGCTTCCGAGTGTTTGTGTGGAGACGCGCCGACGTGAGTTTGACGAGACTCACTTTGGGCCTCCGACTTAAAATGATGCAGCCCAATTTATTTTCGTTTTGTTAGCACAATCTCCGATTCTTATCATTCCTTGTAGTTGTTGTGATACTAAAATCTATTTCATTAATAAATGCATTTGCTTGGGGTCTTTAATTACTTACACGTTTTTTTTGAAAAATTAAATGAAATTTATAGAAATAACATGAAAGACCACATAGATAGAATAGCTTCTCCTACATACAAGGAGAAGCTAAACGACTATGAGTTAAGCCAACATGGCACCGTGGTAAAATAAAGCTAAAAACTGAAAGAAAAAATGACAGTGACGAAGGTAGTTATAAGAAGTGTTAACTATCGTTAAGTGCTGAATATGGGAAAGAAAATATCTACTTTCGATAGGAAACTCGAGAAGCTTCCGAATTAGGGCAACGAGTAGGTTCTTTAAGGCTGTGTTTGATTAGCATCTCCGGTGGCTAGAGACGGAATGGAACAGAAATTTAGAAATAGAACAGAACAGAAACTGGGGACAAAGAGCTGTTTGATATATGGTGGACAGAACAGAGAATCTTGTCTCTATTTCTAGGACAAATATATTTAGTTGTAAGAGACAGAGAAAGAAAATAGTGCAAATGACGAATATGCCCCTAATCTTTAATATGATTAGAATTAGGAAGATGTAATTCAATGATATTTTTATTATGAATGGTTTGTAATTCAATAGTTTGTATTATTACTATCATTATGTCTAATTAATATTATTATTATTATATAATTTGTATTTATTATTATTAATATTATTATATGATTTGTAATAATAATTATTCAAATTTATTATTATTATTATTATTATTATTATATAATTTTTATTTATTAATATTCAATATTTATTATTATTATAAAATTTGTATTTATTATTATTCAAATTTATTATTACAATCTACTCAAATTTATTATAATTATGTCTTATTATTATTATTATTATTATTATTATTATTATTATTATTATTATTATTATTATTATTATTATATAATTTGTTGTTATATGTATTAAAATCTATTATTTCAATCTACTCACATTTATTATAAGTATGTGTAATTATTAATATTAATAATATTATTATTATATAATTTGTTGTTATTACTATTCCAATTGGTTTTTATTTATTTATTTATTTATTTATTTATTATTATTATTATTATTATTATTATTATGTTTTATTATTCAAATTATATATTACAATTTATTGAAATTCTTGAACTTGAGGATAAGCTCTTTATATGGTCAGCTTGTTGCACATAGCGCCAATGTAAAAGCTCCTGAACCATTTGAGTCCGATGCAAGCATGGCCATAGGTTTCACTGAAAATGGAAACCAATACCTAAATGAGGGTTCAAAGCTGAATGCTGAAACTTTTGCTGGTCCTATGGAGACAAATTCATTGTCATTTCAAGGGAAGAATGTGGAAGATCCTTTACAAAATGCAGAAGCAACAGAAGAGTCACCTACATCTCTAAACAAGTCCACCAAACTGAATGTTGAGCAGCCACCAGGAAAAATGGACCAGTCCTCTGATGTTAGTGAAAATGTTCATAGAGTGACAGATCCAAAGAGAACCGACATTCATCTGGCTCCAATTAAGCAAGAAGAATCTGCTTCAAAAATTAGGCTAGTTAAAAATATATGGAGAAGATGGTTCGGAAACAGTGATGACTGTTCTGGGGTAAAAATTGGTAAAGTTACACAGAATTCACATGCTGCTCGAGAAATCTCTGATAAGATCAAAGATGGTTCCGAGCGGAAAAAAGTTGAAAAGTATGTGAAGTCACCAACTCAGGATGTGGATCTAGAGCATCTAGTGGCATGTTCTTCATCTAATACAAGATCAAATCGTGAGAAAGAAAGAGATACCAATATTGCAACACTAGCAGAAACACCCAAGGAAAGACCGGGTTTGCTTGCTCGGATTATGAACAGGTGTAAATTCTGGAGAAATAGTTCGGACTTTTCTATACCTAGTGACCCAACCATCCAGCAAATAAAGACCTCTTCTGCAAAGCATGATATGTTTTCTGAGGATTCTTTCTGGAGAGAGATGGAATCCTTTATTTACACTCAGAAAGGATCTCTTATCATCTCGCAGTCGATGACAAGGTTCATAATCCACTTGTCTTATCCTTTGCACACACCATTTATATGCCTTTTCTTTTTTTCCACATATTATCAAAGTGAAGCTTTTAAAGCAATCATGTTATTTATATATTGAAGTTTTCGGATTGTTGAACTAGAAATAGGTGTCATTTATCCCAATCAAACTTTAGCTTCCTAACATCTGTTTTATTGTGTTCTGGTTTTGCTTCCTTGTGTTTCTAACCAACAAGTCTAATTTTTGGTTAGACTTGTTGGTTAGAATTTCATAAGGTTGAAATGCTTCCCAATCTTATGCTGTTGGTGAGAGAATAACAAAAATAAGTATGTGCTCTTGTTGCATTGCATTTAAGTGTCCCAAATTGTTGTTATTTTTCAGGAAAGAGATGGCGTTGACTATGCAAAAGGAAGGACCTTTGGTTCTCAAATCTCTCAGTGAAAGTGATGTTGTGCGATTGGTGGATATACTAATAGCAGAGAAGAGGTGGGTGGGAGAATACCCCACCAAAGCTTCACCTTTCAAGCTTGCTTGCTCTGATGAAAAGAATACTGCCTCAGATGATTCATGCAGATTAAATGGATTAAGCTCTCTCTTTTCTAGCAAGCAGTCACAACGTAATAGAGCAGCTGAACAATATGGAGATGAAAAAAACGAGAATATCACAAATGCTGGAGTTTCTTTGGGTTCGGCCAGAAAAAGGCATCAAGAAATATATCGCACTAAATTGTTAGAGGACTGTTACAGGCTTGTGAAGGAGGTTCTGAGGGATTATCCAGAAGGATATAATATTGGTCATTTTAGAAAGTTGTTTGTCGATAGATATGGCTATAATATTGATATTGAGAAGTTGGGATACTCAAAATTATCATCTCTTCTACAGACAATACCTGGGGTGTACATAGACTCGACTTATATGATGCCTTCTAATAAAGCCCCTAATATTTCCACATTGGATACTGTTGTTCTTGATTGTCAAGATAGTAATCCCATTTATAATTTAAAACATTTTGATAGAGAATCATCTGATGAAGCAAAGAAGGAAGATGAATCTGATTCTCCCTGGGAGGAATTGGGTCCTGTTGATAGCTCCAGTTCCAGTAGTAATGAGTTCATCCTATGCACCTTAGGTAGTGCATCACAGAAGCTGAGACATCAATTTTTCAGAGCATTTCTGATTTCCTTACAGGGATGATTGTGCTTATGTTTAGACGGTTTACCCCTAGGCTAGGTTGAAGAGCTTCACACTTCTACGACTATTTTGCAAAAGATTATACAAGTTAATCCTAGAGTGGGTTAACATTTCTACAGATTAATATATTTCATCGATTCATATGTCCTTTTGAAAGCTATCAGTTTCAGGCTTAAAGCTCCCTTGGTTTCAATTTAAGAACTGATGCAATATAGATATAGATTTACATTTTTTACTTACTATGGTGTTGGATTGACGGGTCGAACAAAACTTTTTTTTGTTTATTTAGACTCATCTCTATCTGATTTAAAATTTGGTTAACTTAAATCCAATTTGGTCCAACCCTAAATTATCTTTTCTTAAAAGTAACATCACAAAATAAGTCATTGCAACATTGGAACATGAGTTAAAGCATGAACATAGTTTATGCTTTTATTTAAGTCTAAAAAGAGTTGCAAAGAAACAGATAAAAAAACAACCCAGAATTGTTTAAGAACATAGAACATGCCACAAGCAATGAAGTAAAATAGATCATTCCTGCACAAACAATAAAGATAAAGGGGAAGAAGTAGACGGTAAATGGGGAAATAAATACATTTATAGATGTTGAAGGAGCATGCGTCCAAATGGGGAAATCCAAGACAAAGCAAGTTGAGGAAGCCAGCAAAGTCAGCAAATTCCAAATCATCGATCAAGCAAGGACGACCATCATTTTTAAGCCATAAAATCACAGACTTACCTGACCCTGGAGCGACCAACGTCTTCGACACGCAGAGATCCGAAGAGATCCGGAGGGAAGAGCAATCGGGGACGAAGACGAACAGTAGTCAGGGAGAGATTATGTCTTGGGCACGCAGAGATCCGAAGAGATCCGGAGGGAAGAATACACATGCTGGAGTCGGGGACGAAGACGAAAACAAGTCGAGGGAGAGCCGAAGTCGGGGAAGAAAACGGACGCTAGAGTCGTGGGCAAATGAGTCAATAGGCAGAAGTAAGTCGCAGAGACAGGGACATGTTGTCCCTGTCCTCCCTTTTTAGGAGAGATACAAATTCATGTCCCTGTCTCCCGGAGACAGGGGACAAATCCCAAGAGACATGAACCAAACGCTCATGGGGGCAGGATTTTCATGTCTTGTTTCCTGTCCCCGTCCCCGGGGACTGCAACCAAACGTAGGGGTAATGCTGCGTTTGGTTAGTGTCTCCGGTAGCTGGAGACGGAACGGAACAGAAATTTGAAGACGAAACGGAACAGAAACTGCGGGCAGTGAGCTGTTTGGTTTATGGTGGACAGAACAGAGAATCTTGTCTCCGTCTCCAGGATAGATGTGTTTGGTTGTAGGGGACAGAGACAGAAAAT
>JANZLX010000004.1:10015704-10028757 GCA_025531955.1 Erythroxylum orinocense | reverse complement strand
TTCCAGATCAATCATCACAATTCATCAATTTCATCTAATACATTCTAATTTCCAAGAAAAAGGTTCGGGGTCCAACAGGGCCTGCTTGGTTTCCTATAACAACCAAGCTAAGATTCAAACAATATTCAAGTAAATTCATAAGGCCTCAATAATCAAAAGTGATAAAATTGAACTATAACCCTTTTAAAACTTAGACTTTCAAGTCGACTTTTCCATGGTCGTTGAAGACATTTGGTAACACTTCTTTCTAGAAAAATGTTCTTCACATTCTTAAGGTTTTAACGACACCAAACTCATTCATTTTGGTTCAGAAATAAGGAAGTTATACTCCAAACATGTTGGGACTATCCTTATGCTGAAATGATATTCTATCCTCAACTTCCATCCAAATATTGAGATCCTTATAAACTGAATTAAGACTTCATTTATTTATAAAAATTGTATCCGTATGTCTCTAGTTTACGTCAAATCAAAAATCACTTAACTTGGACAAATACAGCAAAAGTTATGCCTAAAATACCGAAACATATCTGTGAAGAAAAATAGGCTTCGCCGTGGCAAAATCAGAGCTCGCCACGACGAGGGCAAAAGCGCCTCGCGGCGAACAAGTCCAGAAACCTCCCGAAAACTTGTTTTTCGACATTCTTCATCTATTTACTTCCCATATTTCAAATATAACTCATCTTAACCCTAAACTATCATTCCTACATCATTTCTAAGCTCATTCCAACCCAAAATCATTCACAAACACAACTTTATCATTAACCCTAGAAGATTAAAACATTTTTTATACACCATTCAACAACAACTTCCTACACACATTAAACCCCATTTTCACTTCTAACTATCACTAAATAATGTTCATCCAACAATTAAGAAGGGTTAAAACTCATACTTACTTGTTTTAGGCTCAAAGTCTTCAAGTTCTTCAAAATCTCCAAAAACCTCAAGTTTTCTCCCTTCTTTCCTCTATTCCCACGATGCTTCTCCTCTTCCTAATAAGCCAACCATTTCTTCTTCTGACTTACACTCTTAAAGCTTGTAAAATGACCTTTATGCCCTTCCATTTATGCCTTAAAACTTAAAGGTTTAAGTGTTATGCCAAAAATGTCCTTATACATTCTTTCAACATTAATACCTTAATTCCATCAATCGAAGCAATAACTCCTACTAACATTGACATGCTAATTACTCCGAAACAATTAATCTAACAAGACCTCAAAAATTAATTTAAATCATGCTTATTCATCAAGAAAAAATTCGAGGGCCAACAATCTTACTCCCACTACTTATCTTGAGAACCATTCTCATATAAGTATACATTGAATCAAACAATTTGTCCAATAGATCTATATGATTATATCCAACCTTTTAGATAGCTCATTATCTTTTATTATCTAATTTAGTTCTAGACTTAATTGATGATGTATGCTTCAACCAAGCATCTCATCCTTGAATCATTAACTTTGAATCTTTCAAAGACTTAGCATTTCATACCTAATATGAAATCTTGCTAATTGATTTAATTGAAACTATAGAAGATAAGTCATTGTTCTAGGTATATCTATAAAAGAAATAATATTGCATCATATAATATCTCATATTGTATTATCCTCCTTACTTAAATCCATGCTCTTATAGAATTTTGTTGTGAAGTTATAAACCAGAGAATCTCATTCCCAATAGATAACCAAAAATTTAAAACTCACTAAATCGATCTCATCGAAATGCTTCAGCATTCTCAATGCTCAATTCTACTTAGATTTAAACAATTTGAACTTTTCAAAATTTTAAATCAATATTTCATTTAATACATAGTCCTATATCACATAAAGTCATAAGTAGTATAATTAAATATAAGTATCAGCCTTTTATGAATTGTTATTCCATCCAGTACATCATATGTATAAATTTAACTATTCAATATCATCATCATCCTTTCATCAAAGGTTGATTTGGTTATTCTTTAACTTTATAAGTTTCACAAGTTCCATACTACTCATAATAAAAAGGATACATATATCATTGTATGTAACTTTATGATTCTTGTTATGTTGATTTAACCAACATGACATAAAAGGATAGTCTTGGTTATCCAACTTGGCATTCTTGTCACTCATGTTAAGCATAAGTCTCTTTTGATCCAACATATACAAACTATTTGCATAAACTTGGATCACTACTTTACTCATTAATCTATTTCTTATCATGCTTTGAACATTATAATAATGTTGAATCTAAATTCAGTATCATATACTCAAAAGCATGAATTAGAAATAAATATGATCTTTATCATATCTCATATAGGTAAGAAAAGGTCATGCAATCATTTTCTTTTAATGATAACTATTATCATACTATAGTAAAGCCTTTAAATTATAGTCCACAATTATGTTTTTAGTAGTATAAATTAAGTGGAACAATTCCAATAAGGTATTATACCTTTTAGTGCTACTCCATGCAACATCTTACATCTTGCTATCATGGTGTTGACATCCATCTTAAATGTTGTTATCAAAGTTCATGAGACATTAGACAACTCAAAATTTCATTACATTTGGTCATCTATATGATTTTGACATAACTCTAAAACTTTGTCACTGAATCTTCAACATGGATTATAGTATAATAACATATTGGACATACAATTTTCTAACTTTTGAGAACTCTTCTCAAACTTGTCCTATATCCAATAAATTAGGTTCACTAACTTAGTAACAACTATACTAAACAAGGTAAATTTTACTCTGAATAAAAAAATGTACGAAAACAAGTAATCAATTATATGTCGTGACTACTAAATAAGATTATGACTTTATTCATATTTGGCCACTCCCACTATTTATTTGAAATAATAGCCCTCACTACTATTTGGAAGGATTACTTTAATCTTTCTAGTGGGCTAGGATCTTATTTAAATATAGTTGATCTTGAATTTCCTTAACAAACTAACTAAACTTAAATTGGGTAGATAGTAACTTTATCAATCATATTTCATGTGTCTCCTAGATCTATTAAATGACAACTCTTGCTAAAACATATATTATATGTTGTTTCTAATCCTGTTTTTAAATTCATATGATCATGAGTTTGCTCATTCAAATCACACAAATTTAGTTAAGCAAAACTCACTATTATAAGACTAAACCTACTCAGGTTAAAACGGCCTCGAGTTTCCTCAACAAGCCTACAATAAACAGAACTCTGGTTTATTCTTATAATAATAGAAGGCAACAATCACATTCTTAATGTGTACTTAATATTTTAAGTAGAGATTTAATTTCAATTGTCTCATCAACTATAAAATTTATATAAAACATACAAGTAAAGTATGCAACTTATGCACTCATAATCAAATTCTATGTATAAAACATCAAGCTTCGTTTGATTCTAATTATTGGTCTTCAAAATCTAAAATAATTTTTCCAACTTCTTGGAAAAATTAAATTAGACTAAAACCATTAATTCCTAAATAAATTAAATTCCTATTCCAAATATAAATTTAATTTGATTTGAAAACAAATTTCAAATCCAATTGGAAACTATTTCTAATTATCTTGACTCCTTTAACAAAATTTAATTGAAAATAATTTTCAAAAAAATTATTCCTCTTACTTATTATAATTTAGAAAAACTCCTTTTTCAAAATTATATAAGTAATACATTTTAATCCAATTCTAATCTAATTAGAAAAACTATTTCTAATCTAATTAGAAATTATTATTTCTAATCTCACTAGAAATCACTTTTCCTTAATAGAAAACTATTTTCTATTATTAAAACGAACTACTTTCAAAATTAAATAAAATACTTTTAAATTTACTTGAGAAAGTTCTTTATATTATTTATTTAGAGATTGATTTCTTAATTAGTTAGAAAATCGTTCTTTAATAAATTAGAAAACTATTTTAAAAATTTAAAGAAATCTCAATTTTCTTAATTAATAAATGAACAAAATTTCCAAATTTTAAGTAAGAAAAATACTTTTTTTTAATCAAGAAACTTATTGTTCATAAATAAAGAAAATATTTCTAAATAAATAGAATAATAATTTTATAAATAAATTTAATTTATCTCAATCAAATAGAAATAACCAAATAATTAAGAAAAACTTTCTTAATAACTTAAGAAAACATTTTTCTTAATTTTAAAAGTCGAACTAATTAATTTCAATCTAATTGAAACTAATTAATTCTAATTTTAGAAACCAATTTTCTAATATTAATTAGGAATCAATATAACTATTAATCTTAATCATATTAAGAAAAATAATTACTTTAATTTTGTATTTTTTATAATTAATTTAATTTAATAATTCAACTACTTGAAAAATTAATCTAAATTCTAAAATAATTCAATTGGATTTGAAAATTATTTTCAAGTCAAAATAAATTTCTATTTGGAATAGGAATTTAATTTATTTAGGAATCAATGAGTTTAATCTAATTTATTTTTTTAAGAAATTGGAAATATTATTTTAGATTATAAAGATCAACAACTAGAATCAAACAAGGCTTAATGTTTTATGCATATAATTTGATTATGAATGCATAAGTTTGATATTTTATTTATATGTTTGACATATATATTGGATGCATGTTAAATTGTATGTTTTTTATGTGTGATATTTTAGATGCAATTTTGTGTTTGATAAGATGAATAAAATAAATACCTTTTTAAAATATTAAGTATACAGTAAGAACATGATTGCTACCTTCCAATGTTATAAGAATAAATGAGTTTTGTTTATTATTAGACTTGTTAGGCAAACTCAAGACCACTTTAACCCAAATATGTTTAGTCATATGATAATAGGTTCTATTTACAAATCTCAATCAAACATGTTTTCATTTTTTTAGGAAAAAAACAGAAAATAAAAACAAGAAACATAAACCAAAAACAACAACAGAAAAATAAAAGTGGAACCAAACGGCCCCTAAGTTTTAAATTTTTGGTTATTTGTAGGAAATGAGATTTTCTTGTGAGTAACTTCACAATAAAATTTTGTAAGTGTATAGATTTATGTAAGGAAAATATAATATGTGATATTGTATAATGCAATATTATTAGAAGGACTAACCTTAAATAGTTCCAATTGAATCCTTTAGCAAGATTTCATATCAGCTATGGAATGTTAAGACTTTAAAAGAGTCAAAGTTCATGAGATGTAATGCTATTGATGACGTTTTAATTTCATATTAGAATTTGTTCTTGACTAATATTATGACTTGAACACTTTTGATTTCAACACATTGCTTTGGGTGTTGTAATATTTGTGTTTGCTTATATTTTGATAACAAATTGAGAGAGTGAGTTTATAGTAATCTAATTAGGTGAGATAATGAGAGTTAACAGCCTAATAAATCACGCAAATATCAAATTGATGAGCATACGAAGAGAGATTTTGTGTGAAAACTCAATTATCCAATAGATTACTTAAGAACTAGTTGAAAACGTTAGCCTAGTTTTGTTAATTGATATGTTGAAAATTTGAAAATTCGTAATCAATTAGGGATAATTAATTGAGGTTAAATGATTAAGTTTTGAGAGAGAATAGTCAAATCCTTCGAAAATTTAGGATTGACACTAAAATTGAGTCAAAAGTGGTTAAATGATCAAAATAACGATATAATGAATCCTAAACTTTCATACTTAATCATTCTTGTTTTATTGTGACAGCTCAATTCACTGCAAGAAAAATTAAGAATAAAATAAAACAAAATATAAAGGCAGGTTAATAACGAGCTCATGACGACAAAGTTCGACAAAAGTAAATAAAACCTATTGAAATGATAGATGTGAGCACGACATGAGTCATCTAAGAGGAGGGTGGAGGCCAAATCGTCTGCAACGATTTCTCAGTTCCAAACTTGTTCCCAAAATCTCATCCACAGACTTTGTGATAAATAAATGAGTTTTGTTGATATTATTGTTTGGCACTGGACAAACGGTACAGACGATTTCCTTCCGAGAAAGGTGAGAGGAAGTTTCCTCGTGATTTTATCATATGCACGTCATCCTCTCGTCGAAAAATTAAATAACCTCCTCCATGCAATTCTAATCCACGTGGAAACGCATACTAGTTCAAATGTCCAATTTACCCTCGTTTCATCTTTACTTTTTACTCCTCTATGCCCAGTTTTGTACCCCTCGTTCTCTCTCCCTTCCTTTTAGTTTCCCTAGAAAACGAACTCTTCCAATTCCCAATCACCTCTCCCTTTCTCTCTAAGTGTCCCTCTCCCTCCTCCAGTCTCACTGCCAAGGTCGGTGCTTTTTCTCTGTTTTGGTTCCCCAGAAAGTTGTAGAAAACAATAAGACAAGTACTAAAAAGGATTTAATTTTTCATTTTTAGCTCTTCGGTTCATTCTTCTCAACTAATTATTTCCTATTTGTCTGGGGTTTTTGATTGCGTTGTCTTGTTCTGTAATCGGGAACCCTTAGAATTAGGGTTTTGGTAACTATTTTCCTATTCATGATTCTAGGTTAAATCTAGCGTTTTAGCAGAACTTCTTATCGAATTGGTTCTGTGTTTGAGATCATCAATCATTAATCTTTGATCGATAAGTAATCTTCTGCTAAGTGGTTGCAATTTTCCAACTTTTTTATTTTTTAGATTTTATAATCTTTTTCTTACCTGTAGTGTAATTATTTTACAGATTGATAGCTGGCTAAATGGGGTTCAATACAGTTTATCAATCCTTGATGGAAGTGTTTCCGCAGGTATCGATCTTATTTCCTACGGTTCTATGAGGTTGATTTTAAGTAATTGATCTTACTCACTTATGTAATTTTTAGAAGTTTGGGTTTGGTTTATCGTATTTGAAGGAACTCCTTTACACAATTTCTTCATGTCTTAATGTGATGGAAATATGATAGAAATTTACTTCTTCTCTTCTTACTTTGTGAGTGAAGATGCTTAGACCATTTTCTAATCTTAAAGTAAGCTGTTTGTCAACGACATTCTTGTCTCAATTGTTAATTCTCAACGAAGTCTTTTTAATAATATCCTCTTCTGCAGGTTGATTCACGCCTTCTGAGGGCTGTTGCTATTGAGCACCCAAAAGACCCCGATACTGCCGTGGAAATAGTTATTTCAGATGTCCTTCCTCGTCTATCTGGGCATTTCCTTAGTTCATCAAATTTTCAAGGTCTTAATTTTCTATCAGAGAGCAAATATATGACTGTGTACTTCTATGTTTACCTTCAATCTGACTTTTGCTTATCCTTAATAAGAAGGAGACCTGTGTATTTTTTAAGCCTTCTACATTTAAGCAATTCATTGCTCTATGCACGACTCCTGATACTTCTCTGTTAATTGTGCAGTTATGGAAGAACAGGCCAATGTGTTGACACCTCATCAAGTTATTCCAGAAAGAACTGGGGATATTCCTTCAGAAGAAATGCTACTGATTAAAGAAAATACCTGCAATGTGGGTTCTGCAAGTGGTATCGATAGTGACAAAAGCCATCTTACAAGTAGTGGCTATTCTTCTGACTCAGCCTATCAATTCAATAGCCAGAATTCATCTGTTTCGTCTAATGATTCAAATGCTGCTAGTCATCAGTTACAGGAAAATTCTGAAAATGAGGAATTGATTCTATTGGTAAATCCTAAACTTCAAGAGGAAAATGTCCAGTCTTGCTCAAGTCAGACTTCCAAAATCATGTTGAATGCTTTGGGACATAAAGACATCACTTCTTCCTGTCAAATATGGTCTGAAACAAAATGTGAGCCGCCAACTTCTTTAGTTCAAGTCCAAAGTATGTTCATCACAACCAGAAATGACGAGATCCCACAAGTCAACTCTGCCGGTTTGATACAGGAAAATGATGGGAGCAATGAAAGCTTGATCACTGATAATTTAGCTAAGAATTCTGAATGTCAAATTGATTCTGGCCCGATTTTTTGTGGAAAGTGGCCTCAAGTAGAATCATGTTTAGATGCGACGACACTGGAGATGGAAAATTCTGTTTATACACAGCATGCTGCAGATGATGTTCTAGGTACTGAATTTTCAAGCTGCTCGAATAAGAGTGCAAAGTCTGACCAAGAGATGAAGATCAATTTTCTTGAAGATATCATTGAATCTGCTAGAAACAACAAGGTAACAATTTTGGGTGTTCTCTTATTGCAAAATGATGCTCAACTCTTCAGAAGATTAATGTTGTTTATTATTGTAAATAAAATAAATTGTTAATCGCTAGCAATTTAATTTGGTAAATATGACGGTGTAATCTCCAAAATATTGTGGCATTTCTGACCATAGAAGAAGCAAGGAATAGTGAAGTTAAGTCATTCGCTTCTTAATTCTGTTTCACCTCATCGATTGATAACTTTGTTCTTAGATTTGCCTTGTCTATAAGGAACTATCTAATTGTTTGGTGATGATTCAGAAAACCTTGTTTTCAGCCATGGAGTCAGTTATGCTCATGATGAGACAAGTTGAACTCCAAGAGCAAGCAGCAGAAAAAACCAAAGTGGAAGCTTCAAGGGGAGGGTTGGACACTTTAGTCAAGGTGGAAGAGCTTAAACAGTTGCTTGTGCATGCAAAGGAGACAAATGACATGGTATGTTGCAGCATCTTGTGTGACTACTACTTGTAAAACATGCTTATAGAATTTCTCAGTACATGTTCTTCATTTCGTAATCCCAAATCTGATTCACTGATTGTTCAGCATGCTGGAGAAATTTATGGTGAGAGGGCAATTCTAGGCACCGAAATGAAGGAACTGCAGGCTCGTCTACTTCTATTGTCAGAAGAAAGAGATAGAGCTCTTGCTATCCTTGATGAGGTACTTCTTTGTATTCTTGATCCTTTATTTCTTATGTATGATTCCTGTTTCTGCTTTCTCTTCTTTCCTTTTCCGCGTAGGTTGTGTTTTTGCAACTGTCTAATCCTAAGTGTGTAGTGTGCTCAATGATTTCATGATTATTGTGCTAGAATTTTGTTTGCCATCTGTCTTCTTTGAAAGTGTGGGGTAGTTACATTCTGAATGTGATATATTTAGATACATCAAACCCTAAAAACACGACTAGCAGCAGCTGAGGAGTTGGGACTAGCATCTGAGCAGGAGAAGCTGGAAAAGGAAGAAGCTGCACGAATTGGTCTTGCTGAACAAGAAGCTATCATGGAGAAGGTGGTCCAAGAGTCAAAGATCCTGCAAGAGGAGGCAGATGCAAATTCTAAGGTAGCTCCTAGGCTAGTATTTGATTCTTAACCAGCCTAAGAAAATTACAATGATCTCTTTCTTACCTTGCATATTTGCTCTACTCCAGTTACATGATTTCCTGGTGGAACGTGGGCGGATTGTTGATGCACTGCAGTAAGTCTTCCTGTCATTATTTCTTGAATTTTGTGTTTCTATTTCCAATTGTAGATATCTGTTTAATAGTATTCCTATCTTTCCATTGTGCTCAGTCCAAATGCAACTACTGTTTTGGCCGAAGAACTTTTATCTATGAATAGGAGGGAATTCACTTGTTCCTATCACAATACATGAACATAGTTTAGTTTACAAGCAATCTTGAAACTTGACTGTATTTTGCAATCATTTGTGTTTTGCTAGTTAGTTCAAAGTGTGCTATGCTAGTATGAGACAATGCCTATCCATTTTGTTTGCAGAGGAGAGATCTCTGTTATATGTCAGGATGTGAGACTGTTGAAAGAGAAGTTTGATGAGCGAGTTCCATTGAGCAAATCTATTTCATCAAGTCAGACGAGTTGCATTTTAGCCTCATCAGGCTCGTCATACAGAAGTATGTCAAGAAGTACGGTGACCGCTCCAATAGTTGAGACTTCTGAGCGGCCAGAAGAAGCAAACCCCGCATCATCTGTTGATGGAGAATCACCAAACTGCAGATTTGACGAGGACAATGCTAATGCAATTGTCAAAGATTCTTTGGATGAGGAGGGATGGGAATTCTTTGAAGTTGGTATGTGATATAAAGTTGACCTCTGTAAATACTAATAATTAGTTGCTTAATTTTGGTCAATTGGCTTATGAATAACATCTATGATTCATAGGTTATAGTTAGATTTTTTACCGGACCTCTGGCGGGAGCCTCTTTATTGTTTTTGTTTGGCTTTATAACAACAATATTTAAGCACCTCCATGAGTTGGCTAATTCTTTTTTTTATATTTTTTTATAATTAAATTGATTTTGTCATAAACAAAGTAGGCGTGCGAAACCTATAATGTAAACTCCTTTGGGCTTGGTGTCTGTTTTTAATTCAGAGCTGAAAAATGGAAACGGCGCAGGAGAGACGGAACGATGACTGGAGTTGTACACTTTGATAAACGAAATTCATTAATGGTACACGAGAAACATCTTTAGCATTTACGAGTTTGGAGCAATCAATTTGGAGATTTCGGGACCCAAATTGACGAGGTTGTTGAACTTAGATTTGTACATATTAATTTGACTTGATAAATTTATTCCGAAAATTAAATTATTTCAATTTTAGACGAATTTTTAATATTTAAATTTGAAAATTTAACGGCTGATTTAGAAATTACAGTAGATATGAAATATGACCATCTAAGAAAGTAGCACTTGAAAAACAAATTTGATTTCGAAGTTAATTACTACAAAAACAGATTTTTGTTAATAACATCATAAATGGCATAAAACAAAAGCGAAATTTATGTGAAATCCCATACAGCCACGTGTGTTGTAGGTTATTTCTTTACGCTTTACTGGCCATTGCGATTTGGGAATCGAGATTTATATGAACTTGTTGTTAATGAAGGCATGAAAAGTGCATTTCAATTTTTGGGTTTCAGCTAATTAAAAAAACTTATTTCTTAATAATTTATAAATTATTTCTTCAAAAAAAATATAAATTATAATCATTTAATACTATATTTTACTTACATAAATCAATACCAAAATTTTAAAGTGCTTGAGATTTCAAAGCATCTTTGAAATTTCACCTCGTACCAAGGCCCAAATATTATTCAACCATTCCAACCCCATAGCCTACAGAGTAACATGAGAAAACTGGAAAAGGAATATAGATTATGATTGAGAATTATTATTTTTGGTTGTTATAACCATTATAAATAATATTTTTAAAATTATTTTTAAACACCTAATAAATAGTTTATGGTAGAATTTAATCAATATAAAACATATTAATTACCTAAATTATTAAAATAACAAACCATTCCCCAATTGTTAAAATGAACAAACTAAAAGAGTTGATTATTAATTTCGTTATATTTGAATTGGGTTTATTTAAGTTATCAAAAATAATAAATAAGATTTTTTTTGGCACTACCATTCTTAAATATTTTGAACTTAGATTTTATTTTTACAATATTACAGATATAATACAAAAATGAAGAGAAGGATGAGAAAATTGGATTTTTCTATCACAGAAGATAGTCATGAATTTCTTTTATTAAGATTCAAATTATATATTCTTCCACCCAAATCACTAATATACTCATCAATGAGAATTTTTATTATATCAATTAGATTAAATATAGTTATGTTATATAATTAAATTAAAGAATATTATTGGGATAACTAATGTTAAAGTCTCCAACCTTTTTATTTTTATTTTTCAATTTAGTGTCCAAATAATTAAGTAACGAACCTTTTATAGTTTTGACAATTTAGTTCAAAACTTAATCCCGTTAGTAATTTTCTAATTTGACTAACAAAATCTTTACTCTTCATAACTTGTAGATGTCCTAAAATAGCGTCTTAAACTAAACTGTTAAGATTTTAAAAGGTTGATCATTTAATTAAAAATTTTAAAAATCTTGAGCACAAAATTGAAAAAATCCTAAAGATCGAACGCTTTAAGATTGGTTATCCTAATATAATTTAGTAACTTAAAGGAAAATTTCACTATATTCAAGTTAAATAACATCACAAACTGGTAGGCTCCAATTTAAATTTATGTATCATAAACGGGAAAAAAATAGCAAAAAATAGACAGCTCAAGCTTGATAGTAGATTTTCGAGATTGAAAAAATGTTTTATTGGTTACAAAATTGTAGGCTTGTTGGTTTACATATTTTGAGTCTTGATTTTTGGGTCTTTTATATTTTGTTAGTATCTTATTGTACTAGTACAATTGATCACCTTGTAGAATATGGTGACGTGACAAAGTTTGTTACTTTTGTTAGCATAGAATGTATTATTTAGGAGAGATAAGTGAAGTAAGGAGGGATATCATGTAACATTCCACCCCCGATAAGAAGGGTAGAATAGTAATTTGATAAAGGATTAAGAGGGTTTAGGATTTATTTTGAAATATTCATGTACACCTGATTCATGAATAGTGAAATTGCACATGAAAATGACTGTATATGTATTCATGACATTTCTCGGTATTTATGTCCAAATGGGATTTTATTTTAGAAAATGTAGTTTATGGGCTTGAAAATTTAATTGGAGTGGATTGTTATGTGTTTTACATTTTTTGGGCAAATTTAGGAATTTTTCTGAAATTTTTCGGGAAAAATTTTCGGACTGAAAAAATTGTCACGCGGTGGACCGATTGGTTTCCGGTACTAGAAATTTCTGCCCAATGACACTGGAATATTGGATAAATAATTTTGGATTTGAAATTAGAGCGATTGGATGGAGTAATTAGAGCCATTGGATGGATTAAGGGTTTTTTATTAAATATTATTAATTAATTAATTATTATATAAATTTATCATCATTTTCGGTGGACAAATGAAGAAGAGAAATGGATGAGATCTTTTGACTTTTCAAAGATGCTTTAATATGATTATTTTATTAATGCATGGTCATTAGCCTTCCAAATGGCTAGCTTTTGATGGTTAAGTCTTTAACTTGTTAAAGACACATAAAAAGGATCAAATATGGGTGCAGATGTCGTGGGCTATGGTTGAAGAACGAAAATCTTAAAGGTTAAGTCTTGGATTGGAAATTGTTTCCTTTCTCTCTTCTTCACCTAGACATCAACGATCATCTCTTCTTCTCCAAGCCTTCTTCAACGTCTCCTTCAGCTCTCCAAGGACAGAGGTAGGGTCTAGCAGCCTTTATTCTGTTCTAGCTATTCCCGGGTC
>JANZLX010000004.1:9995855-10008677 GCA_025531955.1 Erythroxylum orinocense | reverse complement strand
CCGGAAAATATCATGATTGCATGCCAATTTCATAATTTGTACTCATGTCTTCTAACCCCTAATTTGGGGCGTTACATGAACAATTCATTTGGAGCCTTTAAACAATATAATTGGTTCTCTATCACTAATTATTCTGAAGTAGAGTTTATTTATGCATTACCTGATCCATTTCAAGTATTAAGATGAAAACATTTATACCTTTAAGATTTTAAAGGTAAATTCCTAGTTAATTATGTCAAAGGCTTTATGGAAGCTAACCTTTAATACACAAATTTTGACCTCCTTTTTTATTATGGTTTTTAAAAAGATATTGAACTATGTATTGTCCTTAATGCTTCTTCCTTTGATAAAAGCTCCCTAGAGATGGTTAATGAGTTCTTTTATAATCATTTATAAATTGATGCAAGTAACTTGGAGATAGTTTTATAAATGACATTGCAGTATGACACAATTCTAAGTTTTGAGAGTTTTGAGACTTTGGGGTTAAAAAAAGTACAAGTCCTGTTCAGTTGTTAGCATTATGCCTTTGTTAAAGAACTCCATAATAGCTTTAGTAACTATGTTTCTTATCATATTTTATATTTGCTAGAAGAATTTTGAATTAAACCCAACTACTAAGGTATTTATTAGGTCTTAGGTTGAATAATTCTTCTTTAATGTTTAAGCTTATGAATGGTTCAATAAGTAGGCTTTTTACTCCTCAAACATAGATGAAAAAAAATGTTTGATGTCTTACAAAGCAAATTTAATATTGTTAGCACTTCCTATTGTTTCTTTGAAGAAGTAATAAGATAAATTCTCCAACTTTTATGGATATTTGATGATGGTTCCTTCATTTATAAGTGAAGTAATTTATTTGTATTTCTTTTTCCAAGAGTGAATTTGAAAACACTTTGTGCTTTTCTCACCCTCTTTCAGCCATTGATTTCTTAATTTTCACTTATGAGGGAATTATAAATTTCTACTAGCTAAATATAATTGGTCAAGGCTTCCCTTTTTATTTTTAAGGATTCAATCCTTAGGTTTTATATTAAGTTATTTCTGTATGAGGTTGAGTTTCGATAAAAAGTTATTGTTAGTAAGTTTTGTGTTGTAATTTTTTTTCTATCGAGTACTTTGAGCTCTACTTTGAATTTTTTAAATCTTTGTATGCATTTGAAAGCTTCATTTCCCTCAACTCTAGTACTTAAACCTTGGTTAAATACTTCTTCAAATCAAGGAGATCCGAGTAAATAGTTGTTATTTTTTTTAAAATCCAAGTAAATAGTTGTTAATTTTAAAAGGACCTTTCCTACTAGTGGAGAAAAAGCCAAACGTGCTTTAATTGGAGAGTGATCAAAATGCAGGGGATTGTTAAAGTGTACCTAGCTATTAGGAAATAATGACAACCAATTGAAGTTTATCAAAGCCTTATCTAAATTATTTATAAGAAACTGTATGTTATCTAGTTAATTACTTCATATATAGAAGTGTCTTGTATATCTAAAGTTAGAAAGTTTAAGATGAGTAGTGCATTGTATGAGATTTATCATTATAATGGTTCATTTGAACTTTTTGGCCTTATAAATCTTAATATAGTTGAAATTCTACATATAATACATGGGGGTTAAGTTGTTAGTTTTCATAAAGCTAAGGTCTCTCCACAAACCTTCCCTTTATGGTTTTTGAGTTAATGTATAAATGAGAGGATTTGCTTTGGCTCAATAGCAATGAGGATTCTACCATTATAATAAGCCAAAATGATTACTGATTCTAATTTATGATTATTTAAACACCGTAACTCTTTTTGATATATAGTGCCTTTTTATTTTAGTATTTAAAAAACGAATAAAAATAGGCTTCTTTAACACTAGATAATCATGTAAACCTTGATATATTCTGAGATTATTCAAACTTAATCTATGATTCACATATATTAGTGGAAGAGGATCTGTGGTTAGCATTCTTCTTCTTCTTCTTCTTCTTTCTCTTTAATTTCCTCCTTACGGTAACATCATAATCATCATGATATTGGATCTTAATTGTTTATGCAATAAATGTAACCAAAGTGCTTAATGCAATAAATGTAACCAAAGTGCTTAATGCATCTCAACCTCTGTTCCACTATATAAATTTATTACCTTAGAATCTAAAGCTACATGATTTCCTCTAATGTGATTTTCCTTGGATGTTTTTCTTTTGTGCTATCCTTAATACCCCTTGAAGAACCTTTTGAATTATTAATTGACTCCTTTTCTTTCGTCTTGGCTAAATAACAATTTTTGTTATGTTGAACTACCTCTTACTTTTTATTGGTTAAGGATTCATTATCAACTTACTATAGACTTTTGTTGTAATATTTCTTCCAGTGGGGATCTAGACTTTATAGGGACCAGTTTTTGAAAGTTTTAACTAGTATATTAAAGAGATATCATCTTATATTAATTTCAAAGTTTCACTAATTTTCATGATTTTTAGGTTATCGGATGGTGTTTTCTCCGTTTTGATCTCTATGTATATTTTTTGCATAACCAATCCTCCTTAGTATACTATTTTTTTCATCAAACAAAAGGGACCTAGGGAGCTTCTAAGTAGCTAAGGGTTACAGTTGACTAGAATTCTAGGAGAATGTTATGGAAATTGATCTGAATTGATTTTTTTTTGTCCATGATAGGTTTCCATCTCTATAGAATTAGATGTTCTTATAAAGCTTTGCCATGGTTTTGCATTAAGCACTTTGGTTACATTTATTGCATTATAAAACTTAAAAATAAAGATGCCACCTTTATTTATTGAAGTTCCTTTTAACTCCATTTTCTTTCATGTGATACTTGCTAATAGTTGAATCTCTAAAAATAAAGGTCTTTTCTGTGAAGGGTTCTAGCAAGAATAAGGTCCATTTGAAAGCACCAGCTAGTAACATTTCTACAAGTGGAGAGATTGTAACATTTTCATCGATATAGGAGGGAAGAATGTATTTTAACTTTTTTAGAGGAGGGGAGCTTTTGATTACCGAACACCAAGATTTGTTAGGAAAAGATGAGGGGCTAGCCTGAGAATGAGTAAAAGAAGTAAGGAAAAAAATTTTTTTTGCTTAGTTAAGATGTTAATAAGAGGAGGGAGAGCTTAAGACAACTAACTAGGAGTCTTATAAGTAGGGAGAATAGGCAAGGAAGAGTGAATAAGAGGGGTTTGAGGATGTGAGTTGTCCAAAGAAATAGAGTCAATGGTAAGGAAAGAATAAGCATTGATGCTAGGAGATATTGCCCTCAATTGTTGTTTAGAATGCTGTAAAACCAGATCTTAAGATAAGGTAGCATTTTGAGAATATAGCATCGGGGTGAGGAAGGAGCTCTAGAACTATAAGTAGCCATGAAAGAGATTCAAGGTTAGTTTCCAATAATAGAACTAACCTGCAAAGGTAGGGTTTATGCCAGATAACTCTCGCTTAACGAAGTTAGTAAAAACACATCGACTTGAAAAGAAATAATGGAAAAAGAAAAAAGAAAGAGGTTTAGTTGGGAATTTTAGAGAAAATATAAACGATTTTCTAACTAATAAAATAATTATATTCTTTTTAACATCCTTTACAAGTTTTTTGGTCAAAAACAATAGAGCTAAAATTATAATAGTTTTTATTTGCTTATATTAAATAGTATAATAATTTTTAGTCTGTAATATTAATTTATTTTGTTAATAATTAAATGAACAATATTAATCATATTTTATTAATATAATTTGTTTTATATAATAATAAATTACATAATTTTAAATTTTTATTTATTATCTAACAATACTAATAAGTAAGATTATTATTTTCTTATATTTTCTATTATAACTTATATTTCTAAAATGTGTAAAAATTAATTATTAATCAATAAATATTGATTAATATGAAAGTAAATTTTCTTTTAATATTAATCCCTGTACTCACTTATTATACTTAAAATTATTATTTTCATGTCTTGTCAACTTATTGGAGTCACTACCCGTGTTTAATAATATTTCTGGCCGTATTGAATTGTAGAATTCAATGCAAGTGATAAGTAAATTTTCTTATCTCATCAATTTTATTGGACTTAGTGCTAGTTCTAAATAGTTATTACTATTAATAGATTATCTATAAATTCAATATTCATACAAATAAATAAAATAATTATAAATAAATATTATTACACAACTATAATTTATTATAACATACTAGGCATCTTATTTACTAGTATTATTTTATAATAAAATAATATTTTAAAGGACTTATTTTACTATTATTTAAGTTGAATAATTTTTATTTATTATTAATAAAATAGTATACTTTTCAATATAAGTAATGATATATAAATATGGTAAATCAATAGAATACTAAAAACTTTGTAATTATATTTATTAACACAAATTAATCAAACTAATTGTTATTTATTTGTAAATTTTAAAAATTAAAAATTAACATAAAATGATCAATCTATTTATTAATAAAATTAATTTATTATCATATTAAACTAATAAATATATTAAAAATTAAATTTATGACATACCTTACTTTTGTGATTTGCTCATTTTCAATCATTCTTGTGAATTACCTATCCACATTAATCCAAAATGTCAAGTTGGAAAAGGTTTAGGATAAAATTTAATGAAAAAACTAATTCTAGACTTTTTCACAAAATTTAAAAAATTTTTACAAAAATTTTAAAATATTGACGAAATTAATGAAATGAAATTGACCGGCATCATATACTTGTCAGCTAATTATAGACATCAGCGAAGAAGAAGATTAAGACAGATATGATACATCCAAATACGATGATGGCGTATACGACTAGTATGATGCCGGTCAAAATGCTCAGATAAAATGCTCAGATATCCCTTGGACAAGCATTTATTTGCAGTTATTGAAGGATCAACTAGGACTCAATTATGTAATTAAGTCTATTTTGATTAGTAACATGAACATTAACATAAAAGATTTTGAATTCTCTCTTAGTTAAAATTTTTTATTTATTGAAAGAAAAGTTATTCTTCGCTGGTAGTTTATGTCAAAAAGTTCGATAGGGAACTTTTGTTATGAGCAACACATTTTACAAATACCATTTAGGGATGATTAGAAGCGGAAGCACAACAACAAATATAGAAATTATACTTTAAATCGTAATTATAACACACCTTTTCTGTTGAACTCTTTGTGGAAATTATTAGTTAATGATATTTTTAATTCATATAAAAATTTAAAATTTGGGGAAACTTAAAAAAACTTATGTTCAAAATTCATTACAATAATGAAAAAAATAAAAACATAATTTTCAGAATTCAAAATTTAAAAATTTGAAAATTAAAAAATTAAAAGCATTTTTTTTAGATAATATAGTTTATTTCTCAAATTTGACAAAAGGAATGAACTATATTGATTAATAAGCCCAAAAAAAATTATAAATAACACAAACTAATAAATTAGGTTAATTATATATCTTCGACTATAGTCAAACAGGAAGGGGTAAGGTAACAACTACATGATAGGTCACTCTCCACTATCTTTTTCTTTTAGTGCCTATTTCTTTTTTTTTTCTTTTTTTGGTAAAGTAAGGAATAGTATTGAATCAAAAGTAAGAAAAAATACATCGACTGACAACTTACAAGCATACTTAGAATACGGTCAAAAGATACATAGGCTAGAAGCCATCAAAAGAGATTATATACAAAGATCAAAGCCCAGTATAATTTAGTGTGCCAAACTAGGTGGAAACATAAATACATAAGTGATAAGTTGATTTTAATTGGCCTTGTCTATTCTCCATATTGCCATTCATCTTTTTATGCATACCCCTAACCTATATTAGCGCCCTCATCTATTGAACTTGGTCGGGTCAGCCACCTTGACCCCGGATTTGGTCCAAACACATAGCTGGGCCGATCGGTCCAGTCACCAAAGATGCCAAGTCCAAGCCCGACTAACGCCCTCCGTAACCTGTCGGCAGTCACGCTCTCCGTAACCTGTTGACAGACGAAAACTTGCCATGCAGAGGTAGGAATTCACGTGAAGACTCAACCCTAACATCCATCTCCTATATAAGGTATAATCTCATTGAGAGAGGTATGCGATCAAAACCCTAGTTTCTCTCTGCCTCCAGCATTCCCATCTTCACCAGAAAACTTACTTGAGCGTCGGAGGGGCTAATCGGGACATAACACCCGACAAGCCTTCCTTGTTTTGCAGGAACTTTGCACCAGAACTCTTACTCGAGGCAGTCAACTCATGGACCTAAACGGCAACGCACAGTTCAGCTAGGATCCGGCGGAACCAAGAGCTTTGGAAGTTAGAAGAATGTTTTGTTGTTTATAAAATTACAAACTTAGTAGTTTATATTTTGTCAATATGTTATTCTGTTTAGTATAATTGACAACCTTTTAGAATATGGTGACTTGAGGAAGTCTTCTTATTTTCTTTATGTTCCTCATCTTCTCTTTTCCTGTTTTCTACCTTAATTACAGATATGATAATAAGATTCTATCAGACTTTTCGACATGTAATGCAAACGACATGTACTCTAACCAGGCTGTATTAAAAAAATTTCCCAAAATTAACATAACGACAAATTATATAATTTTATAAAGGCACATTTTATCATAAAAATTTCGAAAGAACTCCAAAAATTATACTTGAAAGTAAAACTTTTAGTTTAGAAGAGTCGTACTTTTCCGAATAATTCAGACTTCATTCGTCATAAGAAACTACACAATCATAGGTGTGATGGAAACTTGTACTGGATAATAATCGAATCCCAACTTTAAAGAATGTTGAGAACATAATTAACCTTGCAAGGCATATTCAATTGCTTGGACTCGTTTCTGTACAGCCTCTTTATTTATTAGTTTCCGATTTGCGATCAGACCAAAGTCCCGTGATTTTTCCACGACTGCAACCGAGGAAACATGTGTGGATTGCACTATTTTCTTCTTATTTGACTTCTCAAAAAGCTAAATGATAAATTTGTTGCGAATTGATTTGATATTGCTCTCTTGAGACAGGAATAGGAATAGCTAGGAGGTTTATGAATAGCAAGGTGAAGCAAAGTTGAACTTAAAAACTTCTCAGTTTGTTACTGTAATTACATGTATTTCAACATCAACAGGAATTACCTGTTATGTGAATAACTTTCCAAAAATAAAAGCTCTCTCTTCTCATAATCATGAAATTATGGCCCATTAGTTGTACACTAACCACCCCCAGTTTCCAGCATCTGAGCTTCCATGCTCATATAAGGTTAGTTTAAATGTCAAGGACACGGAGGAATCTCCATACCTAGAAACAAAACCAACACTCCATTGATTTCCAGATGCTTGCTTGCTTAAACCCACCAACCCCATGATCACGAACATGTTAATCATGCCAGCAAAGGAGTATAACAGTGCATCTCCAGATGATGTAAAGCCTGGTTCTTTGCTCTCTAATCTGCTTGGAACACCTCTGCCACGACTTCCGCTTCATGCTTCTGATAGGAAATGCAGTTGTTGCTATATTAGAGTCGGTTCAGTGAAGGCTTAGACTTATTTGGCTTCTGAGATTTGGTAAGTGGGTACCAGAAGTTAGGGCTATGGCTTGGTAGAGTAATGAGGAAAATGGTCCTTTATATAGGAAAAGTAACCGAGGAGTTGAAGAGATTAGATATGTGGAGAAATAATTTGTGGTGGGTGGCAAATGTTAGCCTCTGCTTGGCACAATGGACCATAGTTCCGACACTGTTTATGCAAAGATGACTAAGCAGACAAATTACCTTGTCTGCATTGCCAAACCAACTGGATTAGGACTTGTCATCCAATTAAGGGGTCATTCCTGTCCGCATGCGTTCTTGATTCATATTGGATATATTCTTCCTGCATAATAACGGTGCCACGAATATTTGATGATTTCTTTACACAAATGAAATACTAACAATAATCTCGGAATAATCCCCTCAGACGAAGTGAAGAAATTGATGATGCTGTGCAGTGAAAAAATATGATTACATGTAGATGTTCCATTGACCAAATAAAACCACTGCCCAGGTCAGATGTTAGGCCCTGACCCTAATTAATTATGTGCGTGTCCTAGTCAGTGGCAGCTTGTCACTTGAAATGGAATACACTAGCTGGTAGCCACCCTTATCTTTACATTCTACAGATAAAGAAAGTTCGTGTTTTTTTTACTTCTAACATGTCATCAGCTGACCAAGTATACGTACAATGTAAATCAATACTTCCCAGCTTTTTACTATGAGAGCATACTTTTCATGGATGTCCTTTTTTTACTTCATGCACTTTATTTTCTAGTTAATATGAATTTCCATTTTTTGTATACGCAAAGGTCCATCTATCCAAAGAAAATGTACGTGTCATCATTGGTCAACTCACAAAAAATAGCAGTTGTCAGAGGGTATTTCATATTAACATCCTAACCTACCTGAGGAAGAAACATCATCTTTCCCAATTACTGTAAGCTCCAACATATGTACATATCAGCGCCGTAACATCCACCGCGGGACCAGCCGGAGGTTAGTGTGATCTATAGGCACGTGCAGGTTGTCGAGCAAAGTTGAAAAACGCATGTAGATAGTCATAGTCAATCAGAACGTGGTGCCCACCTCAATAATTGCCGCCCTTCAAAACCCAAACTCGGCTCCATGTACAGTCATTTCATTTTAGACTAGAGGCGCTTTAATTCCAGTCTCTTCTTCTTGCCATGTCTTTATGGGAGCACATGGATGTGATACCTCATTTTCAAGCAACAACAAAACTTGGGACTTTCATCTTTTTTCATTTTCCATGTCTAAATGGGATGAAGATGGTCTCATGTTTCCTCGAAACCTCATGTTCTTCCATAACTTGTTCTAATTAAAGCTTAGGGATTGGTCTTGGGTTGTGGGATGACTATACTTTCTTCAACATTTTGAATGTCATTGAAAAAGCAATGATAGATCATGTCTTGAATGTACTAAACTTGATGTGGATTTTCTACTTAAACCTACTTCGTAGGATATTTAATTTCAGTTGTATATGCAATTATTTAATGGAAAAAGGTAGAGAATCATTATTTTAATAATCCCCACTTCAGTATAGTAATATTGGCAGTATTATTAGCTATTGGTTAAATTATTTTTATTTATTATAATTTGTTGATATATTGAAGTAATTATTTTTTTAAGTAGTATTGGTCATGTTGATTATGAAGATTAAAAAACGATGATTATGTAATAGGCTTTATCTTTAATATATTTTAAGTCATAATATTGTATTTTCAATATGCTCTTAATATTTTTTAGGTGTTTTAAATTGTAGGAGATGAGTTTTTAAGTGTTTGTACTTCTATTAGAGATCTTAAAATTTGAGTTTTTTAATTTCCAAAAACTCTTACTAGGGACAATTTTGCTTTGCTTTAGCTTTAACATTTTATTATCAATCACTTGGATTAAATTTAAGTTTTACAATACTATTTTACCAACTAATTTATTTAAAATAATAATGATTATATATTCTTCTATTATTAAAAATTGTAAACACTATAGAAAAAGACTTAAAAGCATGCTTAGCTCCAATTTTAATGATGCAAAGTTTCCAATATAATTATGATTTTTTTTTTGTTCAATAACGTGTGATGTGCTAGATGTTTTAACGCAAGAGATGCTGACGAACGACTGAAATGTTAGGACTTTCTTTGATAAGAACACTATATTCAAATTAGTGAAAGTAAAAAAAAAAAAACTGTAATTGAGAGTGTGTGTATTCCCATATCCTGTGAAGCTTCTTTTATATACATAACTTCCACATAAGTAAAGTTATAGCCCAAATTACTTTAATTCTACTATTAAATTGGATTAGCTTTGGTGAAACATTTCAGTCTTTATATTCTTGAATCCTATATGTTTAACAAAATGTTTGAGTTATTGAAAAATTAACTATAATTAAATCATGATAGCAATGAAAAAATTCATTTTTTATAATTTTTTTCATGGAACTTCTTTAATTGAATAATTTAAAAAACATGAATCATAAATAAAAAATTGAAATGTATCTAATTCGAATTCTTTTAAAAAAAATTTCTTGATCTATCAACCGTAAGTTATTCACGACAATATACATAATAAAGAAAAATAATTCAAACAATTTGAGCAGAAAAGATATGAGTGATATCTCCCTTATGTCTTATAGAAAAAGACAATAGGGTTTCTTTCTTATTAAAATTAAACTTTCCAACCGTAATAAAAGTCTAATTCTAGTTATAATTATTGTTAGTCCTTAATAGAAGCTAAGAGAGGGTTAATTTGGTATTTACAAAATTTAATATACTTTTATAACTAGTAAAATCAATTTAACAAGAAGTAGTACATATAAGAATAGAGAGATTGCTTAACATAAATCGATCAAATAATTGAACAATAATTTAAAAAGGGTAGGGGAAAGAGACTGCAAACCGATTTATAATGGTTTCAAACAATACTTACCTATGTCTACTCCTAAGATATTTTTTGAAATTCCACTATACTTCTTTTTTAAAGCAAAAAATAACCTTTTACAATCATTTCTCAATAAAGAAGAATTTTTTAATAATCTTCTTTCATACATGAAGAGGAACCTCAATTCATTATAACAAATAGGAGTTCTGGCTACATCTTTTTTGTTGAAATTTGAAATTCGTAACTAAAAGTAAATCTTTGACTACAAAATTTCAAAATCATAACCTATTGTAATAATACCTCCAACTTAAAATATTTCGTGGGGTTATTTAAAACTATTAGCTATGTTTAGCATAGGCTACATTTTGTTTTGTAGCTAAAGAAATTTGGCGAGATTTTTTTACTATGAGCTTTGTTTCGTAGCGGAAATGATTTAGGGACATTTTTTACTGTGAGTTTTTTTCCTAATGAAATGTTTTTAGCTACAAAAAAATATTTCGTAGCTAATAAGATTTGGAGACTTTTTTAACTGTGAACTTTTTTTCGTAGCTAAAAACCTTTTTACTGTGAGTTTTTTTCCTAATGAAATGTTTTTAGCTACAAAAAAATATTTCGTTGCAAAATAGAAGAATATTAAAAACAATGAACATGACATCGTTTTGATAACCTAAAGACACTCATTATTTGTTTTTCCTTCCGTCTTTCTTTGTCTTCCAGCATCTTCCTCGTTTGTCTTCTTTCTAACGTGTTTTCTCTAGTATCGTGTTTTCTCAAGTTTCTTCATCTGTCTTCGTTTGTTTTTGGGTATGTTATTTACAACTCTTCTCTCCAAGTTTTGGTCTCTCTAGCGTGTTTTGATGAATTTTGAACTTCTTAATTTCTAAAACCTAAGTTTTGTTATTCAGTTATAATCATAAAATTGAGGTCTTAGTCGTGTGTTATTCTTTGTTCTTTTTCTAATAACAGGACAACATAGGGTTGTTATTTTTAATGTTTTAAGTAAATAGTGTTGTGTATTAAAGCTTTGTCTACAACCTTACACATAGCTTCTGTCACTCTTTCTTTGAGGTGAAGATTTTTGTCTCATCCTTCTGGTACTTACTGCTTGAAATATCATAGATGTTTAGCTTAATAGAATACTCTTTCCTCATAAGCAGATCACAAGAAAGCTTTCGATTTTGGATTCTTGCAAACCACAAGATGTGATAGGATTGGTAGAGTAATTTTTTGATCAACTTGGGATGTGAGGTCATGTCCAATTATAGGATGCGAACAATGAACACATTGGAGGTGTTTGGCAAATAGTTGATAAGCTGTTTTTTTAGCTTATTAACTAAATGTTAACTTTTTGACCATCTTAAAAAGTTATTGATGTGTTTGGTGAATGATTTATTGGTTAGCTTATTTAACTCGAATAATTTGATTTCTAAAAGCTTCATAAGAGGAGCTTTTTTTATGATCAACCAAAAATATTGTACCCTCCTTTCCTAATTTTTGAATTATGCTATTTATGCTATAGTGATATCATGGACAATTCAAAGTAAAATTCATGCATAACTAAAAATCATGCATGTATTCTACAGTGATTAAAAAATTTTATAATGAAGTAAGTTTTTTAGTTACAAACCTTGGGATTTTTTTTTACCAATGAAATAAGTTTTTTGGTTTCAAAATAAAATTTTGTTATGGTGACAAAATTTTTAAGAATGTTCTATGTTTTTATTAGAGTTAAAAATTTAAATTTTTGTAAAATTAAATATCTAATCATGGCCTTATAAATTCTTTTTTTTTTTTTACATCATGCCCTCATAAATCATTTTACACTTAAGTAATTAATACTAAACAACTAATTTTACCAAACATCTTTAATAAACAGCTAATGTTATCCGTTGGTCAAATTAGCTAATATAATCAATTGTTAGCTAACTGTTGATAGAATCAACTAACAGTTAATGCAATCCGTTGATTGCCAAATAGGGTCATTGTTTAATATATGAGAAATAACTTTTGAGTTGGCATTACTGAGCTAGCTTTAGATGCGAGAGAAAAAAATAAAGGACACATAGCAGTAGATAAAGGCTACTTTGAACATGCAACAGATGAAGACAAAGGCTAGAATTGTAGTGTAACAGTGGCTTAAGTTAAATGGAGTGGAGAGAGATGACTCATTTGGAGTTGATCAAAAGTGTAAATGTTGGATCCTGTTTCCGAAATCCAACTCTTAAACAAATTCCATCATACTAGAGCGTGATTCCTTGTAATTTCTTCTTACTCTGATACCAAACGTGTTGGGCCCCGTTTACCATAAACCGTGTGCATATTATTGCTCATCATACAAATGTGAGCGTAATCCAAGAAATTATAAAGATTAAAGTCTCATATCATTTCTAGGTTCCTTTTCCCATAGCACTTCTCATTTATA
>JANZLX010000004.1:9970373-9981455 GCA_025531955.1 Erythroxylum orinocense | reverse complement strand
GATGGTCACATGTTTGGTTGTACCTACACATATGGGGTAGATGGTCACATGTGTAGTAGGTATTTGAAATGTACTATGAATAGAAGGTTTGATGTAAGAGAAAGAATAAATGAATGAATGATATAAGAATAATTCTTCTCTCCCAAATACTCTGAAATTTTAGTTTCGATTTTATAACACAGCCCTAAGGTTTTAAAAGGCATAAGCAAGAAAAATGAAAGAGAAGAAAAGAGAAAGAAATTTCTAAAATCCTAATGATTAGTCAATTATATAACTACAGTGGTTGACCAATGTTTGACTCAAATAGGATAGGTGAACATTTATTTTGAACTCACTACATTGGTCGACCATAGACCTATATTAGTTGACAAATAACTAGTGTGGTCGACCAGTATATGTAACCAATCTACTTTAAAACTCATTGAAAAGAAAAGGTTTTTTTGTAGATAAAGGGACATTTGTTGACCACTTGAATACATTGTTCATGTGCAATGGAGGTTGACTAAAGGCGCAACAAAACTTCTTACAAACTTACTAAAAAGATTTATAAAAAAGGTATTTGATTTTTTAGAACATTGGTCAAATAATATGTTCTAAAAAGCTAGAAAATAATCTCAAAATCAAATAAAAATATTAAAATAATTAATCAACCAAGTAAATATTAATAAAAATGAGTTAAATAATATAAGGGAATCTTTATCATATACAATACCCATATAACTAGATCTAATTTATCCTCATCCAATAGTTTAGAGAAATTACTACTTAATTGATGAAAATTCTAACTTAATATTCTTGTTTTGTTCAATAATTTGTAAGCTAGGTACTAAGGTGTACATTATACTCTAAAAAATATTCAATTCATTATTCATAGAGTAAACCTAATATTCATCACTAAAGTTTTAAACTCAAATCGATAAAGAAGTGCAAGATGTCTCATATTTCTAAAACATGACCTAATAATTACCTCTTGTTAAACATTACCTATGATATGATCTGAAAGAAGATTCTTCTTGAATTTTTAATTAATTAAAAGCATCTCATCCTTCTTATTATCATCACTTGGCTTAACAATTGGTTCTTTTGAAGAGTCTTTTTCCATTCTTGCTCTTTTTAAGGACTAATTTCGTTATATTTTGCATAAACATTTTAAAGAATTTCTTAGACACAAGAAGATTAGAGTTATCAAGATGAAGAAACATAAAATTTTTAAAAAATAATACCATTATCTCCACTACATATCATTTGCTTTTTAAAAAACCTACAAAATAAGTTAATTAATGTGTTTTAGGTAGCTAGATAAGCTTAGTTCCATGATTATTGGGCTCCTTTTACTTTTCAACCTACATTTTCAAGGTTTTTCTTACCATCCTTTGTTTAATAAAATAGAATCTATCAATATATCCGTACTTACCACAAAAATGACATACTATGTTGTATGAGTAACGATGATGCATAAGTATATTACTTGGTATTCTATGTAATGTATGCATAATGAGGAATCATCTTTTGGATATTAAAGGTGTTGAATATTTTCTTAGGGTTGTGAAATTTCCTATCATGATTTTATGTATGATGCATATTATGAATTAAAGCTTGATTTGTGCTTCTGTATGAGTGGATTTGCATATTATCATGGAAGTTATGGCTATTTTTCCTTCAACAATATTGAACCCTATGCCTAGATTGTGAGCCATATACGAAAGTATGATGTTTACTTTTAAAATTAGTTCTAACGGATGTGGCAAATGCATACGTATGCTTATATTGGGATGCTCCATAATCATTTTTCACATTAGGCAATGATTTTTTGGTACGTAAACATTTTTTTATTTACAACCATGGTTTTAGAATTGGCTTCACTTCCATGATTGTATCCTATTTTATGCCTGTTATTGGAATTTTTTTAAACTTCTAACAAGTTTTCTTTTTTTTCACTTCCTTTAGAATGAATCTTCATGAGCATAGATCCATTTTTCAATGTCTCTTTTTCATGCGATGATGTGTATAATGTTTGATTGTAATGTCCACGTTTTTTGATCCTTTGATAGTATACAATTCACTTTTCATCTTTGAGTTATCATTCATGCATACATCAAACAATTTTTAACTTGAGTTTAAAAGATAATTTCTTCCTTTTGTTACTAATAATTTCTAAAATTTTGACTAATTCATCATATGTCAAATCACTATCACTATAATTTGATGTTGTGTTATCATCATCTATAACGATAAAGCATATATGAGCTATCTCTTTTTTTATGCTCATTTTCTTATTCATTTGTGTCATCTCAAATCGAAGTTTTAAGTGCTTTCTTCATGTTGTTGCGGTTTACATTCAAAGAAAATAATCTTATGGATTTCTATTTTAAATCACTTTTACTTCTTTAGAGTCCTTTCTATTGAAGAATTCCTTCTTCAAGAACTTCTTGAATTTTCTAGTGATTAAACCAATGTCTTCATCTTTTTTAATAGTTTATGTCTCTTCCTCTTTGTTATATTCTTTTCCTAAGACCTTGAACATTAAATTCTTTTTGTTTGGAAGCATCATTTCTTCTTGTATCTCTTGGAAACTCATTTTGAATGTAAGAAAAGAAATCCAATAAGTTCCTCCAATAATAATGTTTTTAAATCTTTTGTTTCATGTATAGTCGTTACTTTAGCTTCTCACGCCTTTGGAAAGTAACTTAAGCAACTTTCTTACTATTTCAACATTAGTATAATTCTTTCCAAGACCTTTGAGAGCATTAATAATATCAATAAAGCTAGTATATATGTTAGATATGCTTTCATCATGTTTTATTTGAATAAAAATTATATCAATCTGCTAGTAAGTCAACATTGGTTTCCTCTATTAATTTGTTCCTTCATGTGTAACTTCTAAAGTCTGACAAATGTCATGAGTCGTTTCACATAAAGAAACTCTATTAAATTTTTTTCTTCCTAATACTCTATTAAATCTTTTTCTTCCTAATGCACAAAAGCAAGAAAAAATTATTCTTGTTTTCCAATAAAGATAATCATTTTCATTAAAAAAAAAGGGCTCCACTAATAAATTTTGTCTCTCTTAGTAAAAAGATGATGAAGATGCTCCTAAATATGTCAATATGATCTTTGATATGGGATTTAATTTGAAATGCTAGCCTTCCCTCTCTAATACCACTTATTAGTTGATAATGACATGCAAGAGGGGGTAAATTGAGTAGTTATAAAATTCAACAAACTTTTATAACCAGTAAGCTCAATTTAAAAACAATCAATATATAAGAATAAAGAGATTACTTAATATAAATCAATTCAACTACTAAACAATATTTTAAGAACAATAGGGAAAAGAGATTGCAAACTGATTAATAGTGGTTTAGTAATTAACCTTTGCCTACATCCGCTTCCAAGATAGTTCTTATAATTCCACCATAATTATTTTTTTAATGAAAAGAATAAACTTTGTATAGTCTTTTTTGGGCAATATGGAATGCTATTAAGTTGTTCTTTTAAGAATAGCCTTTATACAATCTTCTTTCACGTTGAAGAGAAAGCCACCAAGTACAATAATATAATGTCCTAATCAAATCTCAAAACTTAAAATACCTCACTTTATCACTTGATAATTCCAAGAGGCTCACTCACACAAATATGAGATAATGATACCCAAATGATTGAAAAACACTTCAAAATGTGTGTGAAAGATATTAAAATGCTTCTTAATGCTAAAACTAATGAGAAAACATGTATTTATATGATTTTGGGACACTTACTAACTGTTGGAGGCAAAACATTAGTAGTTATAATGGCTAGTTATAGAGCACTAGGTCAACTAGTATAGTATATTAGTCGACTAATGTGAATTGAACAGATTCATTAGCTATTGAGATATTAATCGATTACTAGGCATATTATTAAACCAAAATGACACAATAGTTGACCAATACATTAACCTATGTTACTAAAAATTCTCAATCCATTAAATTTGACAACTTTAACCTATATTAATAGATCACTGACCCATATAAGGAGATAAATCCACCCAAAAGCATGATTTTAACAACTCTAAATGCTCAAACCCAATTTCTTTAATGCAATTATGATTTAAACACTCTCCAACATTTTCTTTAAAGAGTGTTTGAAAGATCAAGCAACTTTTTTACTAAAATCAAAATCTTCAAGAGGCTTGATGATTGAAAAGACTTATGCAATAAAGTGATATAAAACATCTATATGTGGTGAGCCTTTTAGAACATCGAATTGACTAAATGATATTACAATTAACATTATAAACTAAACAATTACCTTAATGTTCATTTTTTATTCTTTTGTTCTTAACTAGGTCTTCACTTTATAAGTTGCAAAGATCATATTTTCTTTTGTTAACTTGATGAACTATCATCTTGAGCTTATAAATACATCTTGTTCTTATATTTCTTCTCATTTTATGTTTTGTTATCATCAAAATATCAATTGAAATCTTCCTTGGTTCAATAATTATAATTATAGTTATAATAAAATTAAATATCTCATTTTTTTATTATTAAAATTTCTTAAACTTCACAATTAAGTTCAACTAAATTTAAAATATTTTTTCTTTTTAACTGTTATTTATATGTGACTCAGTAAGTTCGTTATATGTTGACAATAGTTATAAAATATATTTCTAATTCATAATTAGAATTAAAAAATTAAAACTCTTTTTAATTTATCTTTAGTTCTCCAATTAAATAATTTATATTCATATATTAATATTAATGTCTAACAACATATCTTGACCATCCAAATATTAAGAATATCAATTTTCTTTGACTTACCCTATCTATACATGGTTATAACATATAATTTAATCATTTAGTCATCCAATATCTCAGTTAGACATAGAATATGAAATTAGTGTCTTACTATATTTATATCCAATCATTTTCATTTTTGCTAATTAGTAATTAATTTATAATTGTTATTTTAAAATATCATTTCAAATATCATTATACTTTTACTAGAGTTTCCTTAAATTACAAATAATCAAGAACAATAGAGCATTCTCCCTTACTACTTTATAGTGACGAATCTTTTATTGACTTATTCAACTATCTTCATGTAGTTTATACTATATAGAAGTACTATCAATTAAGCTGTCTTAAATAAAATACGTCATAATAGCTTAAAAATATAGCAATTATCACATGAGATACGTTGATAATCTCAAATATAAAGATTTATTATACAACTGCTATAATGAGTATATACATTGACATATAAGTAATATTCTATTTGCAATCTATCCTCAGGTTAGTTTAGTGACCATATTCTTTAATAAGCACATGTATGTTTGTTTAAATATTTTCATATTTTAATTTATTAAATCAATATTTTGTTTATAAGAAAAAATAATTGATACTAGTTTTATTGTTCCATCAATGTCTCATCTTGATAAAAATACTATTAAGAACAATGTAAGAGTAATACTTAAATACAAATTGAATTTTTTAATTAATAGTGTCATTATAATTTTAATTATGCAATAATTATTCTAAAAATTTTATTTGTAAGATTAGAATATCAAATATAATTATCAAAACATGTAAAGATTAAAATTTTATTATTTATTATTTATTAATTAAAATAATAATATTATACCTTAAATAAGAACCAATTAATTGAGCCTAGGAACATAAATAACAAGAAATTTGTAAATTCATGATGCAATCAGACATAAATAAAGAAATAGGCCTAATGAAACAATTGGATTCTCTTTTTGCATATTCTATTAAGAAAAAGAAGAAGAAATGCGTTAATTGAGATATAATAATTTAAAATAATATTACAGATCAATTGCATTAATTATATTGAGTGACCTACGTTGAAATTAGAAAAAGAAGAAGAATATTTATAATCGAGCGTAAAAAGTTGTGAAAGGTCTTCATCTTTTACAGGTTAACGAAGGTGGACAAAGGTTAGACTTAGACAAGAAGGGACCAGGATCCAGGGTCTTTGGGGACAATATGACACGTGGGACTTCGGGGTCTCGGGGCCCAATGGTAGTACTAAAGTCTGACAGCGGAGCACAGGCTTATCTAGATTAAGGATTAGGCAACCAAGACTAGGGCGCCCGGAGACAGTGATGCTAACTTATACTGCTCTTCCATGTTTTGAAGTTCAGATCGGATCGGACGATTTGATCAGTGACTGATTAATTATTTGGTTCGATTAATTCTAAAAAATTAATTTTAAATTAAACTAGTTTGAACTGGTAAAAATCGGTTAATTGACCGGTCGGATCAGTCCAGTTTGATATTTTTTATTTTTTTATTTTTTCACTTTGTTGGTACTTTTTGGTATTTTTAATATTATATATAATTAAATATAATTATTGCATAATTATGACGTCACACCGATTGGACCGGTAGTTAAACCGGTTAAACTAGTAACTAGTAAAGCCTCCAATTCGATGACCGATCCGAATTTTAAAATACTACTGCTTTTGCTTCTTCTTCTTTTGCCCCTTGATTTTAAACTTTACATTGAGTACCAAATCTATGGGTCCTTTCCTTTTACACACTTTTTCTCCTATAAACATTAATTCATGTTTCAATAAAACTAATTCTTAATAAATATTAAATGTTTTTTATTCCTTCACTATTAACTTAAATCTCTAATAAGTAATGCAATTTTTTTGTTTCTTTCAATTTTTATAACTTATGCATATTACAAAAATTCTTTTAATTTTTTGTTTTTGTTTTTATCATTATTATTATGATTAATAAAATATCAAATAAACATTGGTTTATAAATAAAGTTCATATTGTTACTTGTGTCTTATTTATTTATCACTCAATATTATATGATTTATTAAATACAACTAATTCATTCATTGATGAAATTACTTTATCTCCAATTTTTATAATATTTAAACTATGTTAATATCAATTATTAAACATGATTTGAAAAAAATCAAGAATTGAAAATCAAATAAAAACTTAAAATTAAACCAACGCCTTTTGAGGTCTTGGGTTTAAACAACTATAATAACCTTGTGCAACATTTATAAATCATTTGTAGCTTGTATTTCTTTCCAAGTACGTAAGCAGACAATTACAGTACATGGGATGGGAAATGTGAATCGACTCCGCCGGTA
This sequence comes from Erythroxylum orinocense, assembly GCA_025531955.1. Lineage (NCBI taxonomy): Eukaryota > Viridiplantae > Streptophyta > Magnoliopsida > Malpighiales > Erythroxylaceae > Erythroxylum > Erythroxylum orinocense. The sequence continues at coordinate 9,974,332 of JANZLX010000004.1, read as the reverse complement.
GAAGAAAGCTTATGGAGTAGAAGCCTAGAAGGTACAAAGATGATTGAGAAAGGGTACTACTACTGTGTCTGTCTACGGCACTGCACACGTGAGTCAGGCAAACATTTAAGGTATCCAAATAAATGTCCATATAAAAGCATCAGCGTAGGGGCCATATGAATGTTGGCGTTGGTTTCTTTTCTGAGTCAGGCCACGGCCCACGGTCAATTCATCAGAATGTTGGAAATCTGATCCAGAATACTTGTTTCATTCAGGTAAGGATCAGGGTTAGCTAAACTATTAAAAGTTACCCGACTCCGCATTCCTTTACTGCGCATGGCCCGTGCACTTATACAAATAATTTCATGAAAAAATTAGATTATTTCACGGAGCCTCATTTGCCCAAATAATCTTCTAATACTAATTTTTGTTGGTAAGTGCCTAAATCATGTGATGAATGTTGAGTTTTAATCTCTTTAAAGACACGATCCATTTATATCAAATCATCAAAAGTTAAATAAAAGCCGAAGCATACTAAAATCTATTGTAAAATTAGCACTAAAGTCTTGCGGTTTATGTTTTTTCTCTGATGATAGAATGTCAGAAGGAATTGTGCGCACGTTTAATTTGGGGACCATAACTACTTTTATTAGGGTAAAATCCTAATCTAATTTCTAGTTTGGCCTATCATAAAACTAGAAATTATATACCCGTCTCTACACATATAAAGCTCACACTTAAAATAAATGCATAAAGTCCAAAATGTCATAATCATATTAGACCACTTTAATTAATTGGGCTCAACTTTATATGATAACCTTTAAACACAATTATACACATATAAGCCCATTTGTTTGATTAAAAATCCTTACAATCTTCCAATTGGGCTATATGTGTTACCTTAAAATTGTATATTAACCTTATAAGTACTCAAAATTTTGCTATTATTATTGTATGCATCCCCAAACAATCCAGTCCATTAATCATACCAATATAGGATCAAAGCGATTTTCGCTACATTTAACGAAACTAGACCCATCAATGGTCACATATGTTGATATAACCAAATGACATAGATCAAACATGGATGTGTAACATAAAAATTATAAGCAACGTGATCTTAGCATGCTTATTTCCAACTGATCCAACTTTATGCTTTAGTGAGATCAATCTTAAATAAGTTCATAGACAAAATAAACCAAATATCTTAAAGTTGAAAATAAACTCAAACAAATTAAGCAAAAACTGTATCCAAAATGATAGTGAAAAATGTCTAATCTGAAAAGCATCTACAATACAAACTACCATTGAAACTATATATCCTAAAAAGATGCAACACCTATATGAACAGTGTGCTCATGAAAGACCTTAAACGCCACTCATTTAGTAAGAAGATCCATAATCATGGAGTTTGATCCATTGTACTGTATAGACAATTGTATTACGAACTTGATGTCGATGTGCTTCGATTTTGTCGAGCTCTTATTGTTATTAAAATATAGCACTGCCGAGTTATTGTCATAAAATAACTTAAATGGTCTTTCAATAGAGTCCACAATACGTAGCCCCATGACAAAGTTTTGCGGCCATATCCTATGGTTGGATGTCTCATAACACGCTATAAACTCCACTGCCATGGTGGAAGAAGCTATAAGTGTATGCTTAATACTCTTCCATGAAATAGCTCTCCTAGAAAACAGGTAGGTATAACCCGAAGTGGATCTCCTACTATCTTGGCATCCAGCAAAATCAGAATCAGAATAACCAATGATCTCCATCTTATCCAATTTTTTGTATGTGAGCATGTAATTTTTCGTTCTCTGCAAGTATCGTATGACCCGTTTGGCTGCTTTCCAGTGATCCAATCCTAGGTTACTTAAATATCTCCCTAACATTCCAACAATGTATGCAATATCCGAATGCGTACAAACCTAAGCATACAGTAGACTTCTGACGGCTAAAGCACAAGGAATCTTCTGCATTTCCTTAGCTTCAAAGTCATTCTTGTGGCATTGATTTAAATTGAACTTATCTCCCTTAGACATAGCAGTATCAATTGGTTTACAATCCTACAGTCCAAGCCTTTTAATTACATTTTTGATATAGCTCTTTTGTGATAATCCAAGAATACCTCGAGAGCGTTCTCGATATATCTGAATCTCTAAAACAAAAGAGGCGTCAACAAGATCTTTCATTTCAAATTTCTTTGACAGAAATCTCTTAGTTTTATGCAATAAGCCTATATCATTAGTGGCAAGCAATGTCATCGACATATAAAACCAAAAAAATATACTTACTCCCACTGAACTTATGGTATATACAATCATCAGCCTAGTTCATCTCAAAACCGAACGAGATGATAACTTGGTGAAATTTTTAATACCATTGGCGAGATGCACGCTTGAGTCTATAGATGGATTTCTTTAGTTTGCAAACCATTTGCTTTGCATATCTTGACACAAAGTTTTCTGGTTGCACCATATAAATCATCTCATCAATGTCACCGTTGAGAAACATTGTCTTAACATCCGTCTAATGTAACTTAAGACGAAAATGTGTCACTAACGCCATTATTTGAAAGAGTCTTTCGAAGAAACCAGCGATAAAGTTTCTTTATAATCAATGCCTTCTTTCTATGTAAAGCCCTTTGTGATAAGACAAGCCTTGTACCTTTCTACATTGCCTTTTGAATCCTTCTTGGTCTTAAATATCCATTTGTAACCAATAGGTTTTGCACCTTTAAGTAATGGTACAAGGTCCCAAACATCATTGTCCTTCATAGGCTTTATATCTTCATTCATGGCATCAATCCACTTTTAAGAGTCATAACTTTCCATAGCTTGACGGAAGTTGATTGGATCATCTTCCACCATACTAATGTCAACTTCATGTTCTTGAAGAAATACAACATAATTATCTAGAATTGCACTTCTCCTCTCTCTAGTGGATCTCCTTAATGGCATAAGTTCTTGAGGTTATATAGTTTGTTCTTCTGGAACAAGTTGTTGAACTTGAAGAGGATTTCCATGAAATTGTCTTGATTCGGAATTGCTTATTGAACAATGCTAGAAATGGAAATTTGGCCCTGATCATTGTTAATAGCAATTAGAGGAATTTCAACATGTTTCGCTTCAAAAACAAAGTCCTTAATCCTATCTCCCCCATAAACTCAACATCCTAAAAAAACTGGGCATTTCCCATCTTAAAAATTGCCTTAGTAGTGGGATCATAAAACTTGTAACCCCTGAATCTTTCAGAATATCCAATAAAGTAACAATTGGTAGTCCTTGAGTCCAGTTTCTTTTCATTTGGTTTATAAGACCTTGCCTCAGCTGGACATCCCCAAATGTGCAAGTGCTTTAAATTAGGCTTCTTGACCATCCAAAGCTCATAAAAGATCTTATATGTTGCTTTAGTTGAAACTTTGTTGAGTATATATGTTGCAGTCTTTAGTGCTTCTCCCCAGAGTGATTCTTGTAAGGTATAATGACTAATCATACTCTTCACCGTATCCTTAAGCGTTTTGTTTCGTCTTTCAGCAACACTATTCATGTTAGGCAAACCTAGCATAGTGTACTATGGGACGATACTGAATTCCTCTAGGAATTTAGCAAAAAGTCCTGGATGTTGTTTCTCTGATCCATCATAACTATCGTAGTACTCGCCACCACGATCAAATCTAACGCTTTTAATTCTTTTGTTGAGTTGGTTCTCAACTTCAGCCTTAAAGTTTTTGAACATGTCCAAAGAGTGTGATTTGTCATAGATGAGATAAAGGTAGTAATATCGCAAGAAGTCTTCTATGAACGTTATAAAATACGATTGACCATTCCAAGAAGTCGTAGGGAATGAACCACAAATATTCGTATGGATAAGTTCCAAAATGTCTGAAGCCCTATTGGCACCTAATCTCCTGACATTTGTTTGTTTCCCCTTAATGCAATTAACACAAGTAGCAAAATCTGTAAAATCAAAGGGAT
>JANZLX010000004.1:9942882-9963984 GCA_025531955.1 Erythroxylum orinocense | reverse complement strand
CTAAGACGTCTGAAGCCCTATTGGCACCAAATCTCCTGACATTTGTTTGTTTCCCCTTAATGCAATTAACACAAGTAGCAAAATCTGTAAAATCAAGGGGATCGAGAATTCCTTTGAACATAAGTCTCCTAATTCTCCTTTTAGGGATGTGACCTAATCTCTTGTATCACAATGAGGTAGAATTCTCGCCAGTTAATTTGTGCTTTAAACGTCGCGTACCCATATGCAGGGCTTCAGTAAATGAAGCATTAATGTCAAACATATATAGATTATCGTAACTTGATAAAGAACCGGTGCCAACCAAATTTGAATTTTAAAAGAGATTGAATATTTCATTTCCAAATAAACAACAATAACCAGATTTGTCCAAAGCAAAAATAGAAATCAAATTTCATCTAAAAGATGATATAATAAAAGTCCCAACTAAATCCAAATAAAATCCAGTTATTAACAATAATCTAAAAGTCCCTATTGCTTTCACTTCTACAAGCTTACTGTCACCTACATAGATGTACCTTTCACCATCACTTGGTTTTCGGCAACTCAGGTAACCCTGCATAAACACATTGATGTGAGTTGTTGCACCAGAATCTAACCACCATGTATGTCTAGGTATTGAAGTCAAATTAACCTCAGAACAAACCAAAATAAAGAAGCATACCTTTCTTTGCATGCCATGCGTGATAATTGGCACACTACTTCTTTACATAACCTTCAGCTCCACAAAAGTAACAACCTTTTGGATTTTCTTCCTTTGGTTATTTCTTTTGTGTTTTCGGAACCGTAGCTTCCTTGGTTTTCTTTCTTTTGTTCCTTTTGTCCTTAGATGTTGTGGCTAAGTGAGCACTTGCTACCTTATCATGCTTCAACCTTTCCTCTTCTTGGAAATAGTATGAGGTGAGCTCATTAAGAGACCATGTCTCATTTTGACAGTTGTAACTCAACTTGAATTGACTGTACTGTGTCGGAAGAGATATCAAAACCAGATGCACTAACAAGTCTTCAGATAATTCCAACTTAAGTGCTTTCAATTTTGAAGCAATATGAGACATTTCCGTAATGTACTCTCTTGCGTTTCCTTTTCCTACTTACCTCTTAGAGATAAGCTTTGCTAAAAGTGTACTTGTTTCAGCCTTTTCATTTTTAGCAAACCTTCTCTCAAGATCCTCAAGGAAACCCTTAGCTGTAGTAATCTGATCAAACATAGTGTCGCGAAAAGCTTCTGGAATGGTACCTTTCATGATCATCAAGCTCATACGATTTGACCTTTCCCACTTTTCCATCTCTCTCTTTTAATTAGAGGTACTCTCACTAGTAAGTGGATTAGGTTGATCGACTTGTAAAACAAAATCTAAGTATATGGCTCCGAGAATAATCAAATTGTTCTCCTTCCATGACTTAAAATTGGTGCCATTAAGCATAGGAATTGAATTAATACTAGTAGAGATATTTGTAGCAGAACTAAGAACTAACCAGAGAACAAAACAGACAAAATCTAATTACTCACATATACAACACTATAATATGCAAAATTAATTATATATAGATAACGGTTGGACCCCTTCACAAGATACCCAGCAAAACGTTAATATTTAGTCTTTGGACAGAAATACTAACTTGTAAGTGTTACCTTGGCGTAGTGATCAAACACTGGCAATAATGCATGTCAAATAATAAATTTTTCTTTGGACTGAATGAATGTTCACATGTTATACGGAATAATTGTCACACATTTACCACCACAAGTGTATATGCAATTCGGGCCAAATATTGCATTTCCTTTAGGCCAGTCAATATTCGCATGAATAACATACACATAAAACCTTTTAACATTCTAAGTTAAATTAATTTTCACAAGAGAGGTTGCTTTGGCAATATGTTGCTTCAATTAATTTAATTTCAAATGTTATATATTTCTTTAAATTACCAAAATCTGAAATTAAAATACTAAAATTTTTTATAAGCTATATAAAAGCGTCATAGTTCCAATTTCTTGATGCTATGACACTGACAATCCTGTCAGCTCAAATTGATAATTAGGTCAAAATTTTACAAATCAACATTAAAACAACAATCACGATAAAGATTAGAAGCTTTTGAAAACCACCTTTCCAACACATATTACCGTCATGTTTCCTTTTTTAAAATACCGTAAAAAAATAAAGCCTAATTTTTTAAACCAGATCCATAAAACCAGTCAAATCTATATATAGAAATGATTTCAAGATTACGGAAGACAAAAAAGAAAACAACCATTCTTGATAACCCAATTATGAACTTACTCTTATACCACTTGTTGAGATTTAATCCCTTTAAAAATATGGTTCGTTCATATCAAATTATCAAGAATTAAATAAAAATGGAAGCATACCTGAATTTATTGTAAAATCTGTACTAAAGTCTTATAGTTTGTCTTTCAAATTAGAACGTATTCTTTTCAAAGTTTTTTCCTAACTCTCTGCTTTCTCTCTGATGATGGGATGTCAGAAGAAATTATGCGTATGTTTAATTTAAATATTATAACCACTTTTATTAGGATAAAACCTTAATCTAATTTTTAGTTTGGTCATAAAACTAGAAATTATATATCTAGTCTTTACATATATAAAGCCCACACTTAAATAGATGTTTAAAGCTCAAAATATCATAATCATATTAGACTACTCTAATTAATTGAGCTTAGCTTTATATGATAGTCTTTATATATAATTATACACATATAAGTGCGCATGTTTGATTAAAAATCCTTACAATGAATAGAACCATCCACAGATCATTTATTCTCATTATTTTATACTTACTATATTTCATTAGCATTTATCTATTTAATAAATAAATTATTATAAAAAAACACACAGTAACAAGTGATTTTAACCGTAACAGACAGTGCTAGTAACTTTTATATTGAGAAGTGAAAGCTCCAAAAGTGACAGGTGGGCCTCAACCATTTATAGCCCGTTTGGAATACCATGAATTGAATTCAATCTTGTAATTGAATTCAATTCGTTTGTTTGAAGCAAAAAGAAACGCATGAATTCAACTCATGCATGGGTTTAAACCCCACTTCCTTCATAAATTCAATTCACGCCAGAAACCACGCGAATTTAACTCCAATGCAACCGACCTCTCTTCTCCCACATTGAAACCCAATAATACCCACACGCAACCCTAATCTTCAGCAGCCAAAGCACCCAAAAGATCAAGCAGTAGCCCTCATCTTCGGCAGCCAAAACACCCAAAATCAAGGCAATAATCCTTATCTTCAACAGCCGACCACTCTTCTCCAACGACGCAGGAGCATAAAAAACAACTCTTTGGGTGTGGAATGTGCACAAGTCCAAACAAGAACTGAAATTGAAGCTAACGACAAACTCAAAAGCGCTAAGAAATGGTGATGTGCGTGAATACTCAAATCAAAAACTAAAATTTCAATATGGGTCGATTTTGTTCGAGAAAGAATAAAAATTGATTTTGGCGATGGAGAGAGAGATTTTTATGGAAGTTTTGATCGGAAGAGATAAATAAGTAATTTAAGGAGTGAGTGGGCACTGGGCACATAAATAATGATGTTAACGAACAGTCAATTGGTTTTAAAAGGGGAGTTCATGATGTAAGTTTAATTATTACATATCTAAACCATACCATAAACAAAGATACCATAGCATAAAGTGTGAATTGATGTTTATAAGTTGCTCCATGTAAGTGTGAATGTTTATTGGTTAATAACATTATTTTTTAGTCAGGGGTAAACGTGTCATATGAAATAATTGAATTCAATTCCAATCTTATTAGATTTGTTCCAAACAGTGTAATTGAATTCAATTATAATATTACTGAATTTATTCTAAACAGTGTAAATTGAATTCAATTCAATATCATTAATGTAATTGAATTCAATTCGTTAATGAATTCAATTCGAAAGTTTCCAAGCAGTCTATTAGTAAATCAGATCAAAATAAGCAACAAATTTAATGAAACGTGGCGCCATCAAAATCAGAATATGAAGTGGTCTCCATTTCCAGCGATGCCTTCTTATTCTCTCCATTTACATGCAGCTCACGATATTCAATAGACATTTGTAGGCGATATCTTCCTTTGAAGTTCCCCCTACATAGACAAGTTTTTTAATCTTATTTGAAAAATATATAATTTTATTCAATATTTACTGTATATTAATTTTAACATGGTATCTCATCTCTGCTTTTTCTTATCAAATTAATTTTCAATTCGATTTGTAAACCATACTTCAAAATTGTAAAGAAATCAAAAACTATTAAGTGTTCAATTAATCGAGTTAATTGTAACCATTGCCTTATCCAAAGAAAACTTAACCAAAAGATAAACAGTCAACTCAAAACATAGTACCTCATCCCTTCTTTTTCTTCTATTTTGGAGCCTGTAAATTGTCATCATAGCGTTCTTGCTATTTACTTTCATTAATCATAGACATGAAAATCCTGATCCGCTAAGATAAATAGCCAACAACCAATCAGGCAATACCCTAATAAAATAAAGATAACTGAAAGTTGCACTCAGAAATATTCATAAAAAGAACTCCAACACATGAAAATTATGTATAATACAGTACTTCAACTTCTCTTAATATCTAAGCTATCAACATGACATTTCACACATCAGTAGCTTGAAATGAAGCGGACTGCTATTTCTGTAGGTTTTATGTGCTTAGTTTTCTGATTCATGCCTCCCCTAAAGCTTTCTTGACATCGGTCTGTGCCCGCAAAGAAGGAAGCAAGACAAGAATGAGAATTCAAGTGAACATGAAAGCTTGTTCAGAAGCATGAATACAGAAGCGCAGAATATACACATAGATAAATAAAGAGACAAACCTCAATGGACAAAGGACTAGTTGTTGGGGCATAGCGACCAATGACGTGTCCTTCCTTGTCGACCAAGAACTTGGTGAAATTCCATTTTATCCTAGCACCAAACCATCCACCTTTATTTGCCTTGAGAAACTGGTAAATAGGTGCTGCATTTGACCCATTCACACGTACCTTAACAGAATTACGCCTCTAAGATTAGTCAACTAAGTAGAAGGCATTAATTATTATAGAGGGTGCATCAGGGCTAAACAGTGCACATAATAACCACATGAGATGCAGTGAAACATAGTCATAAGCATGATAACTGACAAAGGAGTTACATTAATCATACTCTAAATGACTCTCTCAAATGACGTTTCTCTTATTTTCTTTTCTAACCAAGATATTCTCCTTTTCCCATTCTCCAAAAGCTCTTGTTACATCTCCATGTTTCTTGCTACTTTGAAAGCAGAAAGCTCAGTCAAACTACTGAAACTTTTATAATTGTTTCAAACAGTTCATCCCAAGAAACTTGGAAGTTAAAAACTATATAAGGCAGTGCCAGAATTGAAAAATCAGTCCAACATCAAAATCTAGGAGGTCGAGGAAACACAATCCATGAAATTTGCAAAGGAAAGGTTACAAGAGTCAGGAACTTCCACATAAGTTCAGAGATAAATGCACGCCAAAATGCTATTAAGAGCTAACTTTCAACGCAATATACCGAATTAATAGAGTTTCCTTAGAATGGGAAACGCCTCCCACCAAAAGGCAAGCAATGAAAGATAATTGGTGAGCCACACAAATAACTTCCTTATGATTAGAAGCCTTATAAACCACACTATCCGATCACAGCGCCAAAACCACTGGGAGTTTGAGGTCAAGTTTTTTTCATAGTGAGCACAATAAAACTTGAAACTACGCATCTCAACCAAAAGCTAGAGGACGAGTTGAAATGGTATAAAGATATCAGAAAATCTGTAGATCTGTTAAGTAAAACCTCCCAATAAAGTAAGTTGACATGAAGAGTAAAATTATGAATGCTGGTATGATTATATCTGAGAGACAGAGCTCCACGTAGAAAGAACTATAGTGAGAACATCACAAGAAATGAGTCAACTTTTAATGACAGCATGAGAGAACCTAATACTGAAATATCATCACTATAGTCTCAAGTTGATACGATTAAATGTCCTTTGACCTTCAGAAACCCAGACACAAGAATAGTTGTCATCTTTTTGTCCCTCTCTTTCATTTCTGCAATATAGAATTACTATTAAACGAGTCATAATATGCATTAACTACTTTGTCAAACGTATGGACCTAATCACATAGTAGACAATCTGTACAGCAGTTACAGGATGAATTATTAGCCGACTAAAGCTTTCATGATAAATTTCAAAAGGAAAAATTCGTTGACAACAAGATGTTGTACGCGGGGTGGGAATTCAAATAAAAGACCATGTATTGGAATCAAACAAAATCTGATTGAACGTTGCTAGTCAATCAGATTAGCAAGAAAATCAAGCATCCAAAAAGAAAACTACCTAAATCCAATTTAAATTGAAAGAAGCTCTGTACCTTTTGCATAACTGGATATTCAGCCTTGAACCTTGTACAAGCAAACTCCTTGGCCTCTTCACTTGTCCCAGGTTCTTGATACAAAAATTGGTTGCATGGAAATGCTAAGATTTCAAGACCTGACACCAACCATTAAAACATGGATTCTCAATGAGCAATACATGGAGTGATAAAAACATGACCAACTATAAAATGAAATTTGCAATATATTTGGGAAAAAACAGTGATGGTTAGGCATATTCTCCTAGATAAGATACTTGCAGGGTAAGTGAGTTTGCTTTATCTGGTGTAACAATCCAGCATAAATTAAGTTGCTTATCAGCAAAAATAAAACAGCATAGTACATACATCAAACATGGCAAGAACAAAGTTGGGAACATATCAATATCTAGTTTTGTAGAAAAACCCTCTGTTTTTAGTATTAAACGGGACCTTGAATCCTATTAAAGGAGCAGATCACAACAGTTCTTTTGAAACTGATGTGAAGGTTTCGATCATTAACTCCTTTGCAGATTAGATATGTAAAGCACTCTGAAAGATATTAGCATCTCAGTGCTCTTTCATTTTAATCAACATCAACAATTCAATCTAAGACTATTTAATCACAGCAATAAGCACCAGCATCGTACATAATTGAGTAAAAAAAAAGGAATATGAAACGAACAAAAGCAGAATTATATAAAGGTGATTCCTAAATGAAAATAAAGTAACTGTACCTATCGTGGTAAACAAAACGGGGAAAAAAGAGAAGCGGGAAATCAGTCAAAAAAAAAAAGAAAAAAGTAAGAAAAGGAACAGACCTTTGTCCTTGTATGTTTGATAAAGTTGTGTCAGCTGGGTGTAATTTGTTTCCGTGAAACCACTGTTCCAAACGAGGCAGCACATGAGAATTCCCCAATTATAGAAGAAGAAGTAGAAGAAAAGAGGGGAAGGGAAGGGAAGGAAAGAAGAAAAACAAAACCATTTGGAAGCGACATTAACAACAAGAAGAACCCTTCCTTTGTAAATGCTGAGGTCTACATCTTGACCTCTGCTATCCTGCCCCGACCAAAAACAGACGTTAGCGCGCGCGCGCGCACACACACAAGCTTGGCACTACCTAAGAAAAAAGAAGTACGGAAGGAGCGGAATAGAGAAACTACACCTTAACAGTGAATTCATGGATAGATTTCTGAGGTACAGAAGGAGAAGACCCCATCCCGCTCGCTCAAAACAAAAACAAAGGCTAGGCTATACACCACCGGCACCAACACCACCAGCTGTGACCTGTCTGTTTACGTATGTTGGCTGGAATTGAATATGATATATTTTTATATTATATTATTTCAAATTCCGTGTGTTAAATGATTCAATACAATTTCATGACTTTTGAGTTGATAACTAGGAATTGACAATTCCCCTCTAAACAAACACAAGAACAAAGAAAAAGGAAGGGAAGAGCGTTGGGCTTGTCAAACAAAAACATTTAATGCGCGTAACTACGTTAATTTTGTTACAGCTCACCTCACTCTAATAAATTATTTTGGTGCAAAGCTGTACATAAGAATATTCGGTGGCAATCGGAACTTCGGTTGGAGCGGAACCCAACAATTGTCTATTTTGGTAAAGAGCCGAATGTATTGTTTATTAGCTCATTCTATTATTTAATTTGACTAACGAAAAATATCAACTATTTAGTAAATATGTTTTATAAAATTAACTATTTAATATTAACTATTGATGTATAAAATAACTTATGAGGATATGATTTAAAAAAAATCATAAGAACATAAATATTATATTTCTTAGTATTTCGTTGAATATAAAAATTTAAATTTAAATATTTAATTTAACAAAAATTAAGTTTATAACTTTAATAATATAATAATAATCATCATCGTCATCTAACATTAAATTATCTATTAATATGAATAATATAGCAGGATACGTTATATTAATATTTTTCATATAATATGTATAAATTTTATTATTTAATAAATTAAAAATATCTATAATTATAATTATAATATGACACACATATAATATATAATAGTTATATACTAAAAATATTATTTTAACGTGGCTCTTTATGTTCAAAAATTTAATATTATAATATTTTTAAATATAAACTAGTATTATAAAATTAAATAAAGATTAAAAAGTTTAATTAACCTCTCTTTATTATATTCTTCCAAACTTCACTTCATAATTGTACAATAAAAATAAACTAAATTTAAAAATACACAGAACAAAAGTAAAATAAAATGAAGAATAATACTATCATTAGCAAATAACTAACTCTAAAAACTCCTCTTATGAAACTTTTAAAAATCTACTTATTAGCAAATAACTAACTCTAAAAACTCCTCTTACAGGGCTTTTAAAAATCTACTTATTAAGGTTAAATAAGCTAACAAATTGGTCATTTATTAAACACATCAATAGCCTGTAAGATGGTCGATAAGTTACAAAACAGCCGCTGAGATGTTTGCCAAACACCTCCAATATTTCACGTTACCTAAATAAGTGAAAAGTACAATGAAAAGCTTAAAACAACTGAATACAGCAGAATGATGGTAACAGCATTCCTTTTTATAATAAATAAAATTACAATACCAAAAGTGAAAAATGGAACCAATTATATTGACTGCCTGGAGTTAAAAATTACAACTCTTCAAATTTCTATGACTGTACCACTGAGTAGCCGTCGTCTACATTAGCTTTGCTAAAATAACTATGTACAATACAAAACCCGGTCCACCATTATCATTCACATCTATTTAAACACTTTCCCTCTCATGCTCACTAGAGATGCATGCATCTCACACTTTTGAACAGGCCGAAGAAATCACCAAAAAAGATGGATCATCTTCACAAATGGCGACCCCACTATTTAGAATAACCGTTGAAACATCTCACCATAACATGTCAGAAGTTTAGGCATGCAGACAACATGGCGGTGCCTGAAGCAGGCAAGTAATAGTCGCTCATCTTGGCCGCCATATGCCTGGAGCTAAAACAAAAACGAGATTTCAGCTTCAATAATACTAGTAAATTGACTACCAATTCCAAGCTGCCTAGGAACATTTAATTTTTGAAACCACATCATTAGCACAACATTTAAACGAACAAGAAAACTAAGGAGAAAGTAGCACAGGTACGAATATATATTCTCACACTCTGCATTAGAATATAAATCTAATAGTCAAGCAACATACCTCTATGTGCTACTCGAACTCCACCTTCACAAGGTGGTGGTCTAAAGGAAGTAAAATTTCTATGATGTGTTCCTCGGGGGGGAAATTCCCCCTCATGATGCGCATATCTATTAGTTTCTCTTGGGGGACAACCATATGGACCTGATCCATAAGATGCTTTGGACTTTTCTGGATACCGTGGACCTGGGGCAGTCAAAGGATGATCTCACAATGTAAGGATGCCAGAATAAGCACCACAGTGCAGCATTATTTTTCTCAAATCACAATTAAGTCTCATGTAATAAAGAACCTTACCATGAAAAGGGGGACATCTCCAATTCTCACTCATCTCATATGGAGTTGGCCTCATTCTCTCATGGTTATTATAATAGTGTCCAACTTCAGCGTCATGCGAAGGGTAGTATCTATGGGAGTAGGAAGGTGGTGGACTTCCTCTTCGACACCTCATATAATTGCCTGACTGTTCAAAATAAGAGAACTGATTTGAGGATGGATGATGTGGTGGTCTTAGAGGATAATGCTTGTGGTAGAAGCTTGGACCATCAGGATGTTGAACATCTCTCATTGGTCTTACAGGATGAGTAGTGCTAGAAGTCTGCTTCCGCATCTGCTCCCTAAATTCTGGAGCATGACAATCCACTCCATTGGAAATTGATGAAGTTGTCCTCGTTACAACTGACTGCTGAACAACAGGTTGTCTCAGATCCTCTTGCATACCCTACAAATTTGATGAAAATCACAAACAATGGCTTAACAATTGATTCTTTATATTTTTAGGCATGGACCCCCAACTTTGGGAAACTAATCAACATCATGAACCAAGAAATAAAAGCATTATGGTGAGTAATGCATTACATATGAAGGGCAAATAACAAGTGGTGGTGGTGGCAGTGGCAGTGGTGGCGGTGGAGATGATGGCAATGGTGGTGATGATGGTGGGAGATCATGAGGAAGTGGCGGGGCATAGGACTGTGGAAAACAATGTACTCTCTGAGCTTGTGTATTCTGTCCAGCTTTCTCTCTAACAATGCCACCATTTGAGTGCATTTCAATCTCACTAGAAGGAGCCACATCCTCCATTTCAAGCTCACCATCAACATCCTCCAAGATGTGTGTATGTTTTTCCATGGTAGGGATGGACTCGTGTTCTTCCAAGGCTTCACACTGATGTTCAGGAGTCACTGCCTCAAAACTCTCTCCGTCAGAATCACTTCCTTCATCTTCATCCTTGAGCATGCGAGGCATACAAAACCCTGGAAGCTGAAAACTTGAATTGCTGCAAGAATAATAAGCATTAGTAAACATGTTCAAAGGAAATTCAGAACTGCTATAAAAGAAACACAAATTTCAAAAAATTCAAACCTTCCATATTCGTCGACAAGCATACCCTCCATGTCCCTAACAGGATCATCTAAAGACCTTTCCGTTCTCGCTGAACGACGAGCATAAGGCCCAGCAGAAGAACCACCAAGTGAATCAAGTTCCCTCATGTGATGGCGTATGACAGATTCTGGAAGAATCCTTCTTTCCAGCCAAAGCCTCAAAACCTGAAAAATAACATAAAAGGTAAAAGGCCTAAGATAAAATCAAAATAGAAAATGGAAAGCAAAATGTCATGTGTCCAACACTTGCCTTCATACACTGCCTGCGATTTTCTAGCGCATAACTTCCAGGAGGAGCAGCAGCAGAAAGCAGGCGCCTCAATGCTGCTTGAATAGCTGAAGGATATATACCACCAACATCACCTAGAAATTCAAACTAGACATAAGAATTCCACTTCCAATAAGAAAACAAAGAGAGTACCATGTTGAAATCCACATGGAAGAGTATGTTTACCCTCTAGTGAATTGATTCACTACATAAATCTAGGCAACTTAAATGAAAGCAATTTACCTTTCAGTCCACGAGAGCACTGAGTGATAGAGTCAACAAGGAAGAATAGATCAACCCTTTTGTGTAAATTTGATTCAGTCTCCAAACTACGGGCTAGAATCTCCACCACCTATTTCAGAAGGCAAGAGCAATATAAGAAGAAAAACATCAAGCGCCTGGGGTAGAGTAGCCTTTACAAGAACCGAGGAGTAGAGCTAGATAAGAAATTCTGACTATTTTTATAGTTGCACAAACTTAACTCTCACTACATAAATCTAACTTCCTAAATGAAATTCAATTCTGCATAGCACATTATCTCTTGAGAGCAAAAGCTGAGAGTAAAAAGTAAACTACATAACATGGCACCAGAACTGTACCTTAGAACAGACACCAAACTTTGCACAGTCAATAGCCAAGCGTGTTGCCCGCCCAATACTCTCCTTTGTCCTTGTCAATGATCCAAGCATTTCCTCAAATGATGAAAGAGTAGCATGTGCTTCTGTAGAATTACTCCATTTGCCAACAGATTTTGGCCGTTGAGGCATTGATGTTTCAAATTTGTCATCATCACCAACTGAAGTGCACAAAATTTTCTTCTGTTGCAAATGTCCACTGGGACTTGAACAGCCACTGTTTTGAGTAAAATTAGCACTTTCTGCAGTTGACACGTCGCACAATGAAGTGGTAGGTGGAGAGGGTCGTGCAGGAGATTCAACTCCATCAGCTGTCAATGGACTTGACTGGACAACCAAAAGTTGCCTCTCACATGAACGATCATCAGAAACAGAGACATGACAAGCATCATGTTTTTTATCACACTTGGCATCTTGTCCTAGCTCACACCTAGAACAAATTTTTAAAAAGCTCAAAGATGCTTGCCAAAACATGACGAATCACACCAAAAAAAAAAAAGGAAATTCAGATAGCAATTCATACTTGCAACTTCTCCAATGAACAAATAACATGACCAAAAATAATTTCACATCTGGAGTTTGAGATAAAGGTGGGTAAATTTCTCTGTACCAAATTGCAGTAATAGGTGAGAACAAAGAGTATAAGTACATAATCCATCAAATTAAAATGACAATTTATGTGCAATCGTAAAAAGAAGCTATCGTGAATGCTTGGTAGAAAACCATAATCATACTGTAGACTAATGAACTTGATTCAAAGCCAGGAGAAAGACTTACAAGCCATTTGCTTGAATGTTGTCTTCATTCGGAGACCTGAATGACCAAGTAGTAACCTCTGCACTTCGCTGAAGCATATTCATGGCATCTTCATAAGCCTGCGAAACAAGAGCCGGAATTGGCCTACAATTTTCCAAATCCTCGAGTCTTTTATCAGGATTTTTACCTCCAAAATCTCTCGACTTAACATTTTCAGAATTGTTCTCATCCTTGACAAGCATTAAATGCTCCTGTGATTCATGGTTGCATAGCAATATAGTCTCTCCTCCACTGATATCAGGTGTCGAATGTACGGGACTATCTGTTTTTATGACTACGCAAGTTGTAAGATGAACTTTGCTGCCATCAGCATCCATATCCCCTCTAGAGATGTCTTTCGAAGGTTCTTTTCCTTCAGAGCTTTCAATAGATAGATTGCATGTGTCTGCTTCACCCCTAATTATGCTAGAACTCGAAAAACATGCAAAAGCTTTACAGTCAACAGAGTCTATAATCCCCTCTCCCAAACCATTGGTTTCTTTGCTTCCAACATCTATAAGAAAACTTTGCCCTGTAGATATTGACCCACAATTGATCCCTGTCCTTGTCCTTGATGCTTCTGCATACAGTTCACCTTCCTCAGCAGCATTAGCAGACATCGCTTCCAGGGCACGATGAAGACGTTTGGATGGAGGTAAAGCAGCTTCACCATCAGTTGAACATCCGAGGGACTGGGTTTCCTTAACTTTTAGAAGTCGTGACCCATTTCCTAGAATTCTAGTGCATCCCTCTGGAGGTGATGATTTCTGTAAATCTCTCTTCCCTGCAAATGCATCTGTATCAGCACAATCATTGCAAGAATTTCTAGAAGGGCTAATCTGCTCCAAACGATTGGGTGCAACTACTTGACAGAAGCTATTCTGTACATTCACTTGTTTAACTGGAAATTCATTAAAGTGTTTCTCTACCAATTGAGAAGAGCCATTATTTTTTTCTTTCAAAGGCGATGGCTTACCCATTCTAACTCTGGCTCGTTTAACTAATGGTAAGTGCTCGTCCCCTTCCCCTTTGTTACACCTTTCGATGAAATTTGAACAGGCATTTTGTGCAGTTTGAATACTGTTATGTACCTCTAAATCAGCCTCCCTTTCTGCTTTGACAATTGAATCAGCTGCCTCATTAGTTACTCGCTTTCTACTTGGTTTCCTTTTCTTCTTTATAAGAGCAGCTCTAATTTGGAAGTCAAGCCCTTTGCTCAATTCAGCATCCCCCTCTGACCCCTCAACAAGAGACTCGGAGTATTCTGGTTTACAACTACCCTCTACGGCACTTCCCTCATTCAAACTGATGGAATCAGAATCAGCAGTAACAATTTCAGAACCACTGTCCTCAATGCCATCACTCAAAACAAAAGCAGATGAATCCATATCATTGCATTCTGTATCCGGTGATTTCCTGATTTGCTTGTTCCTTCGCAAAAATCCTTGGATTACATCAGTTGGTACATTCCCAGAAAACTTACTAACATCATTACATGCAGTTGTGAAGTTTTGAAATCTACAAGATCCCAAAAGAGATGAGCTTCTAGACCTTTCAAGAGCTGGTGTTTTTTTCTCTGTCACGCGTTTCCTAGACCGTAGGCCTCCGGATCTTTTTCTTGAAATGTAAGTAGTCAACACAGGTTTTCCTGCAGCCGTAACACTATTAGTAGCTTGCTGCAACAACGATTCCTTGTCATGCAAAGAACTGGGTTCTGCCACATCTGGATCATTTGAGGTCAGAAGACTAGTACCATTTCTACATGTAGCAGTTGTCTTTGAAGATTCTCTCTGATCCTTGACCTCAAATTGAGATGATAACTCCTCTGATTTCCCACCATTTGCATGTCCCGTTTTATCATTAGGGTTAAAATGGTCTTGATTTTTTGATTTCTCATAGCTTTCAATGATCTCCTGCACTGCACGAACAAAATCTGCACCTTTCCCCTGACGTTTGGTCAGAAGAGATTGCTTTGTCTCCTCAGTAAACTCTTCAACATCAGCAGGATTGCAGAAAGCTCTGAATAACAACAAATAATCACTACATAGCAAAGTGGCAATATGCATTCCAACTAAGATCTTCAACCATCATTCATATGGAAAATAATCAAATAGATCAGCTATTATAATCCAAAAACAGGAAAACATCAAGAAAATGTCAAACAAGTAGAAATATAGAACATGAAGACTAAAATCACGATGCATGAATTCCTTTATGTTAATTATGAAAGAAGATATGCTCATGTTTAAATAGGAGAAAATTTCTCATGGGAAAATAACTAAAATGCTTCCCAGTAAAGATTATCACTGCTGAATTGTTTTCAAATATAATGAGGGACAACTTGATCACCATGGCATTTTTTCTCTCACATCAAAGGAAACAAGCATCAAAATAAGTCACATTTAACAATGACTTAATCTATTTGAGGAGGAGAATAATGCACTAGAATTCCAAAAGAATAAATAGATAAGATATGGCATTCACTCAATTTCTAATATGCATGACCATTTCACCAAATGAGCTACAAATCCAAAGAATTGAATCTTCTGTCAGAAATGATCAAGTACTCTGTAGTGTACTGAAAAGACCTTTATATCTATAGAACAAAACCCTGGAAAAAGAACATTGTAACAATTTTAACAGAAAGGATCACCAATAAGGAAATGTGTGGCATCGATAACCCACAATGGCACAATCTAAAGGAGAAATGCCTCCTACAAATCCTTGCTTCTTTAGAGAACTCGCCATTTCATTTGCCTAGTCCAATTAATAATCTGAAGACTTTACCCATTCTTTTGTAATGCTTAGCTAATGAAGTTTTTGATTTCCATGCTCGAGTTAAATATAATCAATTGCTTGTGAATAGTGCCCGCATAATTACTTTCAAGTCATTCAAATGAAATACATATGTCATGCAGTGACCAATGAATGGCAGAACCTATAACTAAAAAAGTAACGATGAAACACAGTAATCCTATGCAACATAACAAATAAACGTTTTACAAGACAAAAATTACAAAATTCAACCATCATAACGTCAGCAACAATGACAAAAATAAGAAATTAATGATACTTAGCCTAAAACTCAAAATAGAAGTTAATCCCAGCAGAAATTCAGTTCTGGATTCTCAAATCAACTAGACGAGTTAAAGTATGAAGCACAACCACATATCCTAATTTAACGTCATGCAAGCCCCTAACTATCTTAAAGCCTATATCCATACAAGACAGCGATCCACTAGATCATCCAAAAGAATCAATATTAAAAACTTAGGACCCAGATCCCATATTTCAATCTTATTACTGGTCATAAGAGCTATAATTAGAGCTTATAGACAAAACTAAAATGGTTTCCAAGAGATGCATGGTTTTCATTAGAAGAAACCTAGAACACAGTTACATGGTTGTCATTAGACAGACCTAGAACACATTTACATGGTTGCCATTATGAAGGCAACTTCCCCATTCCTCAAATTTTCAATTCAGTCAAAAGGCCAAGACTTGAATTTCTCAGGCTACTACAAGTTTTACGTACTATCTGAAATCACATTGTGTAAAACTTTTGAACAATTCAATGAAACAAAATCAGAATTAGAAAAGAAAGTTCCGAAAGGAAAATATCTTTGGCCAAAGATCATTCTTCTTCCAACAAAATTCACAATATTAAATCTCTTGAACCCTGCACAAATGTATTAAATAAAAACGAGACCAGCCGTGTTAAGGATTTGGGGCACAATGGAGGACTTAAATTCCATGACAATCTCCACCATTCCCAGCTACTCTTTATCAGAATAAGGAAATTGAATAATGAGATGAGACTTCCAAGATAAATGAATTCAGAGTAAAGAGAGAATCTATTTATAATGTAGTATTACATGAGCAGAATTTCACATATCAAATTTATTCATCAGTCACACTAATTAATAAAACAACCAAAAATACAGTTTCATTAAGCAGCCTAAAAACTGGTCATAACCAACTTATGACCCCACTGAATTAAGAATTTAAGAATAAAAAATAAAATAAAAATCCTCCAGCACTTTGGAAATTTTTGGACGAAACAAACTATATTTAGCATAGATTATGATCTTGACAACAAATTTGCTTGCATACTCACATTTGCTGGGTTCCAAAGAAATAAACAAGTACTTTCTTCCAATCAGGTTGAAAGCCCCACTTCTCTGGCTCACTTACCTAGCACGAGAAACAAAGTTCGTAAGTTCAATGCACAGCTTAAGATAAAAGCATATGCAGAAATTCCTTTTTTTAATAAGCCTTAGTTTGGTCAGGAAAGTAACAAAAAAAACCAAAATAGCAACTGCTTCATTTAGAAAATAAATGCAATTGACATATTAATGGTGATTCTGCTATAAACTTCACCCTCAATTTCATGCTTGCTATCAGGAAAGTCAACTGACACAACTCAATGTCATCAGATCCAATCAAAAGGGGCACACGGAGTGAACCTAGCGTACAAATCAACAATCTAGAAATAACTAAACATTTTTGAACTAGAAAACAAGAAAATCTCAAAAGTTCCCTATATCAAGCAGTCATCTACAAAGAAAAACATAACACACCCTGCAAATAAGGTAGCATATGAATATTCCACGTTTCCTTCCTAAATTAGAGCTAACACCTAAACTGATATTGCACAACATATTAGACATCAAACAATAACCTGCAAACCCAAAACCAGATATCACGCAAAACAACAAAGTACACAAAAGTGCAATCAAGAAGCCTAAATTAATTACCCTTCCAAGAACAGAACTCCCCCGAACCTTCCTAAAACCACTCCACATAATCCAAACACGCCAATATCTTCACACAAATATACAAGAACTGTAAAAAGATAATCCAAAGTAAGGGGCGTACCATGGCAGGCCAGGAAGGATAGCCTTTAAGCTTGGCGAGCACGAGATCACCGACTTTCCATTCGCGACGAGGAGCGGCGGCGGCGGCTTTACCAACCCCTCTTCTGCGACTGGGAGCCATCGCTAAATCGCCACCGTTTCTATCAATTTAGAGGACACACCTGAAGCTGAAGCGAAGCCACCAATTCAGAAATAGTCGGAGAAAATGAGAATTGCAGCACTGCCTAGGGTTTCCTTCAGAGCACGATTGAACGAAGCAGTTATCAGGCATTGAGAGCGCAGCAAATCCAGGTACAGAGTGAGGACTGTGACTGTAACAAACCCTAATTTAGCAGGCACAGAAAGAAGAAGAAGTGAGAGGGAGAGAGCGAAGAATGAGAAAGAGAGAGAAAAGGAGAGATTAATTTGGTTTGATACGGAAGGGTGCTAAAGTGCGCTGGGAAAGTGTAGGTTAAAATGGTTGGGGGTGTTGTACACTAACATGCGCTTGGGCACGTGACCTAGCAACTGCTATCATCAAATTCATCACTCGCCTATCTAAAGGGCCTAAGAAGGGCTTTCGTTTTTACCATGTATTTTGGGCTATATAGCTTCTTGCGTCTACCAATTTTTAAGGCATAATTGGATCTTCTTTAGGGCGAGTAGGCCATGGGAGACTAGACCCAGCAGGCGAGTTAATTTTAAGTATAAGATTGTACACTGTGTTCTTAAGACCCGAACCAAGTCTATGTCAATAAATACTATTCTTGTGCCCCTAAGGTCTAGTCCCGTGACTAGAAATTAAAAAATCGAAATAAAAAATAAGAATATGAATGAAAAGTTGGAATTGAAATAGGAAAAAAAATATTAATTGAAATTTTTCAATAATTTATAAAATTACTAATTTTTAGATAATTATTAATGATTTATATTATAAAAATAAAAAGTAATGAAATAAAATAAAATAATTATTAAAGAAATTAATATAAAAGATTGCATCGTAACTTTTGATGATAATATTTTGATAAGAACTAATATATTTTAATAATATTTTGATAATAATTTAATAATATTCTAACAATATCTTCCATCTTTTCTTATTCCCGATTTTTAATTTCAACTTATACTCACACCTATCTTAGGAATAAAAATATAAGATTGTTTAAAATTCATTCCAATTTTGCCATTCCTTGTTTTATCTATCGCCATTAACGAAACAACTAAAATTTAGGGAATAAAATTTATATTCCCATTCTTACCTATTTATTATTGGTTACCAAACAAGACCTAAAAGATAACATTAAATATGTAGCTTAATTAAATTTCAAGTTTCATTCAGCGTATGGCTCTAAATAGAGTTGGAATTAAGCCAGTCAAGACTCGGGTCCCCGTTAGCCTGAGCCTAATCCAAAAATAGATATAAGAATCTAGATTCGGTTAAATACTCGAATGAGCTCAAGACTTATCGCCTGAGTTTGAACCTGATCAAATTTCAGATGGTTTGAATCCTGATCAGGCTTTAAGTTAATGCCTATAGCTTAAGCCTAGCTTATGTCAAGCCTAAAATTCTTTTTTAAAATTGAAATAATTATTTAATTTTCAAATATATCTAATTTAAATATGAAAATTTTAATAAAAGATATCATCTAAAATTTAATAAATTGGATGGAGTCCTTTTAAAAATTGTATCTTCAATCTATAACATCTTTAAAACTTAGTCTTTTCTCATTCATTATGCCTAAGGCAAATAAATTTTAATGGTTTGTTGATACTAACCTAATTCAAAACACATAATAGGTTGTTTTATTTTGATATTGACTTTATAACTCATGACTTTACTTAAGGGACTTATTAGTACTTTCTTTCTTTAAGATTTTTTCTTACCTTTCCCTTCAAACTTAGGTAACGAGAAATTTCCTTTGTTATTATTATTCCTAGCTTTATAATCATTTATCATATATTTATTTTCTTTATTATGAGAGATGCAACATATGTCACATAAAATAAACTAAATAAATAACATAAATCAAACTTAATACAAGTTATTAAAACCACTTTTATGAAAATTCTCTCAAACATTTATTAGCTTTTAAAATGTATTTTCAATTTAATTAATTAAAGAAATAAATACAATCTTTATTTTTGATTTAGTCCAACTTATTCATATAAGAAGAAAAAAGTGTTGAATTTAAAAATTATGGAAATTAAAATAGTATATTGCTTCTATTAACAATTTATAGCATTAATTAAACAAAAAAACAATCTATAGCATTAAACAGAAAATTAAAACATAAAAGAATAATATCAAGTCAAAATTTTGCCCATGCATGGCTTTGCAAGAAGTATCAAAGTGCTATTATCAAAATATTGTTATTTTCAAAACTAAAGAGTATCACAATGCTATTATCGAAATGAAAAAAAGATTTAAAAAAGAGCAATTAAAGCAAGAGAGAATGAATTTGAGCTAACATGAAGAATCAATAGTATATAGTTTTCCTTGTACATATATAAAACCACACAAGTAAAAACTTATATCTTTAATTCTAAAAAACCAAAACAATCACATGAAAAAAATCAAGGAGTAAAGATTAAAGAAAATAAACCAATAAACATTAAAGAAAATAAACCAATGGTAAAAGAAAGAGGCTAGTTAATCATTATAATTAGGATAGTTGATAGTTTGCATTACTTCATCTATATATAGAAACATTATTATGTAAATTGTACCTGATCATGCAACAATTGTATTAAATGAATATTCGACACTTAAACATAAATTTATCATCAAATATTTTTTGGAAGAATGGCCTTTGTACTTGTGTCAATAAAAAAATGACAATATAAGATAATAGAATATATGAGTATTAAAATTATTAAGGTAAGTAAAACTAGCTTATTATAAGGAATAGATGTTACCCTGAATATCTTCATCACCTAACCAACTTCGACCATATATAAGGGCTTTCACAATATTAGAATAAAGTTGAGCATGACAAGGAAAAACTATCCGATCATTAATACTAAAAGTACACTTCGAAGCAACTGTAAATACTAAAATTGCTAAGATGTCTCATCCAATTGCTTGCACGATTAGAAAGCACTTCCATGTGTCTTCTACCATGACAATATATTAAATTGCACCTTTTTAACCAAGGTTATAACATCTGCCTCCAAATAGGTGTTTAACTTTATCCTACTGTAAGAAGTCGCAGCCTTTTTTTTCTCAATGAATTGCTCAAATTTAGGGTTCACATTAGCTATATTAATAATAGATGAAGCTAAAGCTAATACAAAACTACTACAATCCTAATCTTTGTCCAATCTTATTTGATAATCATTAAACAAGTTATATCATAATTGTTTTGTTGGGACCCGATCTGAGAAACCGGATCCCAACCGAAAAATGGAAACGGAAAAACGAACAAAATCGAAAGCAACGGATTTCTTTTCGAATTCAAAATGGAACAAAACGAACGCAAAGAATCATCAATAATAGTAGGAATTGGTGAAATATGAAATCAATTTTGAAGAAATTGTGATTTATGGTATTGAATTTGTGTAAATT
>JANZLX010000004.1:9900184-9910512 GCA_025531955.1 Erythroxylum orinocense | reverse complement strand
GACTTTTTGGAGATAGAGAGTTGACTTTTTGATTTAGGCAGAATTTGAGAAAATGATCTTCATGAGAATTGTAGCTTTTGTTGAAAGCTTTCTGTCGCTATGAAGTATAATAGTTTTCGATATAGGTATTGAAAGTTATGATCAGTCAAAGTTAAGTGTTATTTTGCTTTGTTTTGTGAAAATGTCCATAAGTGTACATTTAGGTGTACTATGATTTGAGGCAAATTATGTACTGATGTGGTCTAAATTGAGTTAAGTGATCTATATGAAAGTTATAGAAGATTTTTCTAGCTTTTCAATGTTGTATTATATGTTATTTGTGGATGTGAGAATTGGAAAATATGACATTATCCAGTTTGGATGTGTTTTAGGATGGCACATTAACTGGCAGAAAACTTTGACTGAAAAATTGACCTAGTTAAAGGTTGAATTAGCCTTTAAGTTATGTATGAAAGTTTTAGATTATGCTTTGATCTTTTCTTTGATGTAAAGTATGAAAATTTTGGGCTAAGAAATAGGAAGTTATGATGTTTACAAGTTGTTGTTATTGTTTGGGAAGAGTGTTAGTGGACTAAAACTTTGAGTGGATTTTTGACTCCCTTAGAGGCCAAATTGATTTCTCTGTCCTTCATGAAAGTTGTAGAGCTTCCTTTGAGCTTTCTATTGATTCCAAATTTGTCAATCAAGAGTTATGATTTTTGGAAATTTGGTTATATATGAAGTTATGTTATTTTGCTTATAATCTGACCCTTTTTCAAGCTTTTGCTTATATCTTATCCGTCCGACATCCGATTGACTTGGTTTTTGAAGCGTTGAATTCCTAAGACAATTATCTACATCTTCATGGGGAATTATGATTTTTGAGATTAATCTAGAAAATATTGTTTTAATCAAAGTGGGTTGGAAAGGTTTTAGCATAAGAATAGTCCGAAATGTTTGAGGTGTAACTTTTGGAGTAGTTAACCAAATGAAATGATTTTGGTGGCGTTATGAAATGTAGACAATGAGGAATATTTCTCTAGAAGGAAATGTTAGCAAATTCCTTCAATTTGATGATGTGAAAAATGTCCTAAGCGAAGCATGACTTAATGAATTTTGAGACTTTGATTTATTTTATGATTTTGAGGACTTAATTAGCATGTTAATGTGAGTAATTAACATGTTAATTTGAGTAAGATCATATGGCATAAGTGATGGATATGAATTATGCATTTATGTTTGGAATTGAGATATAAGTTTGTGTATGATTATGGAATATGAATGGTGTTTGTATATGAATGTGATTGGATATGAATAGGAGTTACATATGATTATGAATTGACTTATGATTGTGTCTATGAATGTGATAGAATGTGATATGGGTTCCGGACAGGAGGTTCGATGTTACTGATGTTTGAGAGTTATAGAAGTGCTTCGGTTAGATATGAGGAAAAAAGGAAAAATTTGTACCGTTTTGTCTTGGCTTAGACTGATTATTGTATGTGTTCCAACGCGACGTCTTACTAAAATATTTGTTTTCAGATGTCAGAATTTGCCCTTAAGTTTGATTGAACCGTTCTGGTTTCTTTGATTCCGAGATTTTGTAAATTTGTTCCTTCGCTTTCGCGCCCGTTCCTTTATTATTCGTTTTCGTTTCCGCTTTCGCTTTATTTTCGTCTTTCACGTCTGTTTTCGCATCTGTAGTTTCCTATTTTCTGATTTGCTTCGTTTTGTAAATCTGATTCGGCGATAAGTTAGTTTTCCATTTGTCATTTTTCGGTTGGGGTCCGGTTTTGAGATTAGGTCCCAACATTTATGGTATCAGAGCAAGAAGAGATTGCAAGGATCCACGGTCAGTTATGATCGTAATTTGTTTAAGAGTTGGATTCCAGAAACGGGTCCAACATTGTTAGTGTTTGAGATCAAATATCAAAGGACGAAGAAGAACTGGAGGAAGGTCGGTGAAGGACCTAGGCAACGATCATGATAGAAGATGATGTGCAATGACAGGCATGAACTGACCTCTCGAACATAATTTTTTGTGGGTTATTTCAAATTTTTGGCCCCGGTAAAACCTAGTTTTTACCGCAATTAGCAACAGACTATATAAGACAAGAGAAATGACCTAAATGGGTGAGCCTCCATTTGCCACTTTGGGAAAAGCTAAGGAAGAGAAAAAAGAAGAGAGAGAAGGTGGAGCTTCTATTATCGCTTCAACCTCCAGTCCTCTTAAGTTATCTTTTCTTCTTTCCATCTTTTATTTCGTTCATTTGATGTATGAGATGGAATTGATGATGATGAACCTTTGTTTAAGGATTTTATAACTTCATTTAGGGATTTATACTTGATTTGATATTAATCTAGTTGGTTTTGTTGTTAATGATGTTGGGTGTTGTGATTATTTGTTGTAATTGCATGCTTCAGTAATAAACTGAGCTGTGCTAATAAATTGAGAGATTGAGCCGAATGCAAAATGATTAGGTTAGTTAATGAGAATTAAACGATCTAACATACCACATAAATAATCAAATGGAGTAATTATATGGAGAGAGATCTCGTGTGAGGACCTGATTGTTTATTAGAACGCTTAAGAACTAAGGGGCTGTCTTGTTAATTAAGAGATTACATTTTTGGTAACTCAACTTAATTAGGGTTTATGATTTAATGCTTAGTGATTACAACTCGAGAGAGACTAATCCACCCTTCGAAAGTCTAGGATCGACACCACATTAACACAAAAGTGACTAAGTTAGCATTGATGATATAATAAATCCCCTTTCTCATAATTTATTAATCTTCCTTGTTTGATTTTCAATTGTCAATTGGTGGTGCTCAAATTTGATTTCTTGCATTAATTTAAAATTTTCAATCCAATCACTCTATATTTGATTATTTACTTTTTGTTTAGTTTCTATTTTCATTTTAATTACACTTTTAGACGTTAGACAAATTAAGATTTGAATAGTTCACTAATTCCTCGTGGGATCAACACCATATATACTATGCTACGACTTATTCGCTTGCGAAATATTGAGGATTTTATAAGATTAAAACTTACTCAACAAATTTTTGGCGTCGTTTCTGGGGAGTTATTTAAGATTAATTGGATTCCTTTCATCTAAGGAATTTTTGTCCCTCTTGTGTCATTGCAATTGCATGAACATAAGAGTTACTCAAAGTTCAAGTCAGATTGCTAAAACCTTAGCACTTAACATCACCTATTTGGAATGAGCAATTTGATGAGCAAGCTACCATAAAGAAGAAATTGAAGAACCTATGGCGGAAGAATTTGACCAAGAATTTGATCAAGGAGAAAACCAAGGAAACCATTCACAAACCCTTATGGAATTCATAAGAATAGGGTTCAACGCTACAAATCAAGGCATAGCTTGACTGACGATTCAAGCAACTTCATTTGAAATTAAGCCTGGCCTATTGAACATGCTGTAAATAAATGTGCAATTCTATCTAATGAGGAACCTATTATGTATATGATAAATTTCCTAGAAATATGTGATACCTTTCAATATCATGCAATGTCGAAAAATGCTATTAGGATGAGGCTCTTCCCCTTCATATTAAGGGATAGAGCTAAAGCATGGTATCATTTGGTAAATCTCGTAAACGTCACAACTTGGGAGCAGTTGGTGCGTGTATTCCTATATAAGTACTTTCCTCTCACGAGGAATACGAAATTGATAAAGGAAATCACAAATTTCTAACAAAGTGATGAGAGTCACTTTATGAGGCTTGGGAAGGATATAAGGATTTGCAAAGGTAGTGCCCACACCATAGGCTACTAAAGGAATTCCTATTGCAAACCTTCTATAATGGTGTTA
Organism: Erythroxylum orinocense; assembly: GCA_025531955.1. Lineage (NCBI taxonomy): Eukaryota > Viridiplantae > Streptophyta > Magnoliopsida > Malpighiales > Erythroxylaceae > Erythroxylum > Erythroxylum orinocense. Next base: position 9,906,694 of record JANZLX010000004.1, on the reverse strand, counting down.
ACCCATCCACACGAGGCACTATAGATGCAGCATTTGGTGGATCTTTAACGAGGAAGACAGTTAAAGAAGTAGAGGATTTGTTAGAGGAAATGGCAATTAACAGTTGTCTTTGGACGATGGACAGGAGTAGACAACATACAACCCTCCAAGAGAAAAAGGGAGCCATAGGTGTTGACTCAATAATGGTGATGCAAGCTAAGATTGACAACTTAACCTGACAGTTGAATAACATGAAAACCTCCTCTTTAGCTACAGTTAAAGCAATTCAACAAAGATGTGAGCTTTGTGGACAAGACAACTATGATACCATCGACTTCTTTCTAATGCAAAATCATAAGCCGAAGCAACTTAATTACATGGGAGCACAGTCTGGTCGAGGAGGGGGGAACAACCTATACTCAAACATATACAATTTGGGAAGGAAGAACCACCCAAACTTCTCTTGGTCGAACAATGCAGGAGGTCAATTTTAACCTTAAGGCTACTTGTATTCCAACATGAAAAACTCAATTCCATGGACTCTAAATTAGATAAAATTTTTGACAAGCTCAAAAACATGGATGACACTCATAAGAGGTTGGAAGGATGACCGCGCATTGTAACGCTAATCAAAATTAAAATAACTAGACTACTACTGTAGAGTGGCGAGTCTAGGTCGATCCCACAGAGAGTGCGTGTAAAGTTTATGAAATGAAATTAATTGGTGTTTACACTAATAAGGGGTTTTGGATTTTTGGAAAAAGAAAAATAAAATAAAACTAACTAATAAAAACAAATTAAAGAAAACATGCAAAAAATGATAAAAATGGAGAATTTGGTAGAGACTCGGTTCTTCGGTTCAATCTCGGCCTACATCCTAATTAAGCAAATTTTATTAATTTTTTGTTTTTCAACCTCTCCTAGCAATTATTATTCGTGGGTTAAAAATTAACCCAAGTTTTCCCTTAGGTTTTGTCTAATCAAGATACGATCATTGATTAAACCTAACCACCGAATAACCTAGGATACGATCTCTAGATTTAATTAGGCGGTAGCATTACAAATTAGAAAAACCAATTAATCAAGGCAATAACCACATACGATGCGTTATTTAACCTAGGTCATGTTATCTCTAATGATTACGAATCATTAGTCACTACACGTGAAATTCAACATAACAATTACGGATTATATTGAAATTCTAGCAATGGGATTGAAATTAATAATTCAATGAACGCATTAAAATTATCAAATCACAATACCCAATAGGTTCATATAAAAATAACCGAACAATAACGAAAGTCCGATTATCCATACACAATACCCAAATCAGTTAAAATCGGATAACACAATCAATTCCTAATGAGAGAAAGAAATAACAAAATAATTAAAATAATACTTAACTCGAGTTATCGGCGTCGATTTTACCTCTGAACCGGTGTCGGGACGTTCAATTCTTCATGGGTCCTTTCCGATAAAAATGCTTCAGCTCCATACTTATTCCCTAACTAAAAATCCCCTTTGTTTCAGCCCATTCACGCCAGCTCACTCACCCAGCGGCTCCTCTTCTACTGTCTTCATGCCACTATGCTTTGATCTCTATTGTTCCTCCGATGTGACAAATAAAGGTCGCTTGTCACTTAAAACATTTGCTCCTTTCTTCTTTCCTTCTGCCAAGCTCCTGGGACGCAGCTACCAAGCTTGCGTGATTTATTATAGCGTCTAGCGCCGCACACTACTCCTCCTACCGATTTTTACAATTTTATTGCCACCCTCTAGCGTCACTTACGTGATTCCTGTAGCAGTGAGTGTTGCGTGACTCTTATGGCGGCACTGTAGCGTGCTCCAGCCCTCTTACCTTCGTTTCTACTACTACCCTTGTATTTATTTTCTGTTATATGCGATGCCGTCCCTCTTGTGATGTGTCAACTGTGTTTTTAATTTGCTCCGTCAGTTACGTTTACTACTCCTTCAATTTGCTACCCGTGACAATTTAATTTGCTTCTGATTGCTTGTTTCTCTGTATGCGTTTTGACTCTTCCTGCTCTCCGTATATGTGTCCTCTATTAATTGGTGGGACCATTTAATTATGTGTCGATGTTGCATCGCCCCACTCCTCTATTCATGTGACAATTCAAATGCTCGGCTTCCTATTGCTTTTGCTCCACGCTTCCTTATGCTCTCTTTAAGCTTCAATTATATTGCTAATGATTCACATAATTACATACAAACTTTATGCACATGAGTGATGATTTCCAGCAGCCCTATTCCATGAATTTTATGTTTCAGTTTGTCTTCTCTTGCTCCAATATTTATCATTTTTATTTGACGAAGACAAGTGAATATGAATCTTCAGAAAATAACATAAACGCAGTACCTTCGACTCACTTTAATTTCTTTGCTCCAAAATTGTACCTAAAATAATATATGAATTAAAGTGAGTATCTTAAACATTTTTATGTCAATAATTTCTAAGTATGAATGATTAAAAAATCAACAATTAAACACATATCAGAACACATAGATACTTAATAGACAATTCAATTTGACTTATTCTCATTTCCATTGCCTTAGTAGCTACTTTAGTGTTAACATTGACTAAGAGAGAAGTAGCTCTTAGCATGGTTACAATTTAAACCAGAGACATCTTTAAAGTTCTCTGATGAATATAAAAGGAGATTAATAGAAGCCTTATTAGCTTTGTTGAAAAGTAAAACGTCATTAGCATAAGCTAGGTGGAAAGCTTTGATACCTTTACATCTGTAGCGGTACTTGAAATCTGGACGCTTTGATATATTCCTTGTAATGATACTTAACAACACATCCAAGCCAAGAATAAATAGATAAAGGGATAATGCATATCTGACTCCTTAACCAGTTTTAAAATGCTTATTGGCTCTCTATTAAATAGGATGACAAAGGAAGGAATAGTAATACATTCCACTATCCAATCCCTAAATATAGTTAGAAATCTAGCTACTTGGAGTATCTTGTTAATAAACTTTCAGCTAGCTTCCTAAGCCTAAGCTAGGTCCACCTTTAAAGTACAACTTTTGATAGAGGTATTGGAATTATACTCTTTAAGCGATTCCTAACAAAACAAGATTTTCCTACCTGTAATTATACCCTTTACAAAAACATTATGAGCTAGATCAATAATCTTACTAAGACAATTCCTTATCCTATTAGCCAGGATTTTGGAAATGAACTTATAGATTACATTAGAACAAGAAATGGGTCTGAACTCGCTTAACTTAGTAGTATTATCTATCTTTGGAATCAAGCTTATGTAAGTCTTGTTCCACTCCTTCAAAATCTTCCTCTTTTGAAAAAAAAACTCCTTAATAGCCTTGATAGTGCAATCCCCTATGGCATCCCTTGTGTGTTTTAAAAATCTTCCATTAAATCTATTAAACCACAAAGCCTTATTTGGACTAGTGGAGAATAAGGTGATTTTGATGTCCTCACTTGTAACCTCCCTGACTAAATCTTGTTGATCCAAAGTTGATATGGGTTTGACGAGGTCTAGTTCATCTTGTGGCTCTTCCTAAGTTGTTTCTTGAACTACATCGTCTCTTCCAGTGTTGTGACTATGCCCTTCTTCATATGTCAAGTACTTGATCTGGTTTTTGTTCCTCATAGAATGGATATAATGAAAGTAGTACTTGTTGCACCTATCACCCTCTCTAATTCTTAGTTAGGAATTTCTATCTTCTAAAGTCTCATTGTATCTTCTTAGTAACTCAGCTTCCTTCTCCTTAAGGATTCTATCTTCGGGTTTCTCCATAGCTTCTTTTTAGCATAACTGATAACGCATGCCTTGTGATTCAGTCCCAACAATCAATTCCATGATTTCAGCAACTTAATTTTAGCCTTAGAATCTTCTACTGTAATTATATTTCTATATTTATACCTTCATTCCTTGTATAAATAGTTGTACAAATTGCATACAGAACACACAATACAATACAAAATCAATTCTCTTCTTCATCTATCTTTCATGGTATCAGAGCCCACAATCCAGTTCTCCTCCCAAACACTTCCGACAATTACATAGCTCATATCTTCACAATTTTTATTTTTTTCAAACCAGCATTTTTTTCGCCACCACTGAATTTATCAGACTCCACAGCATATGCCGACTCTTCAACACAGTTCCATACAACTCCTTCTCATCACATGCCAATGGCTACACAAAACGCAGAACAAACACTACCACCCTTCCCTCTTCAGCACATTACAAACTTTATCACTACAAAATTAGACAATTCCAATTATCTTGTTTGGAGCAATCAAGTTTGAACAATTTTACGTACCTGTAACCTACTGGACCACATCGATGGAACCAGTGCACCATCAGCCAACACTACCTCTCTCGACTGGGACAAATTCAATGGCTTGGTTTACTGTGAGCTAACCGCTACTCTGTCTCCAACAGTGTCATCTATGGCTCTCGGATGTGCTACTGCTCACCAGCTATGGACTCGACTGGAGACCCACTTCCTCCAACAAACGACAGCACAACGTTCTCTCCTTCGTCGTCGACTGCACACTGCCAAAAAAGGTAACGCCTCCATATCCAAGTATCTCACCACTCTGTCCTCGATATCGCAGGATCTTGCCGCAATAGGAGCCTCAGTCCCAGACGACGATCTGGTTATTCTCGCACTCAATGACTTACCAGCCGACTATGAAGCATTTGTCACCGCCATCGAGAATCGCGAGGTCTAACCTTCCTTCACTGAGCTTCGAGCCAAGCTTCTCCTCCATGAGCAGCGGTTGTCGGCGTACCACTCACCATCCTCAACCAATCCTGATGTTGCCTTCGCAGCCGCACAAATCAGCACCCATGGGCGAAATGGTCGACGGCACTACCAATCCCTTCCTCAGCATCAGACGGCTTACCCTAACAACATCCCTCCCCTTTATTCTGCGTCACCCAACTCCTTCAACCCATCGAGCCATCAAGCCCATCGTCCAACCATTTCAGCACAAACCTCAACCCCCTTTTATCAAACCCATCAGCCCTACCCCAAATCCCACTCAGCCCAATCCAAATTTTTTCCCTCAACCCAACATTAATTTTTTCAGCCCAACTCACCTCTCCTTTGTCAAATTTACTACAAAATGGGACACACAGCTGCCAAATGTCGTTTTCGATATTCCAATTTTAGAAATACCCAACCATATCCTAACCCAAACACATTTCACAATGCATTTTCTGTTATGACCATAAATGAAAACCCAAAAACTTCTAATCTCACAACTAGCACTATCAATGAATGGCTTCCTAACATTGGTGCCTTTTCTCACTTGACATCAAACCCATAGCTTCTCGACAATGCCAACCCCTATAGTGGAACAAATCAAGTACTTGTTGGTAATGGCAAAGCCCTCTCTATCACTTCCACTAGCACATGCACACTCACTCACCATCCCAAATCTCTTTACCTTAATAATGTTCTTCTTGTTCCACAAATAACTACTAATCTTTTATCTGTTGGTCAATTTGTCACTGATAATCTATGTTCCATTGAATTTAACCCCTTTGGCTATGTTGTGAAGGATCTTCAAACTCAGACTCCCCTTATCAAGGGTAACATCCATGGCAATCTCTACCCAATGAGGATACCTACCACTTTCCACAATCCAATTGCTCTTACTGCTCAAATGGTCTCTCCTGTAATCTGGCATCAACGACTTGGGCATCCTTGCCACACCACAACCTCTCATTTGTTTCGAAGTCTATCTAATAAACCTTATGTAATAAAAACGTGTTCTTTATGCCTTCAAGGAAAACGTACTAGACTTCCTTTTCCTCATCATCTCGCAAATCAACAGCCTTGTTACAATTCATTCACTGTGATATCTGGGGACCATCCCCAACTTTATCTCTCTCTGGGTATCGATACTTTATTATTTTTATTGATGACTACAGTCGTTTCACATGGATATACCCATTAACCCATAAATCACAAGCCCTTGACAAATTTTGCCATTTCAAAACCACCTATGAAAACTTATTATCTGCCATAATCAAAGTTTTACGAACTGATGGTGTACCTGAACTCATCAAGGGTCCTTTTGCTCAGTATACATCCCATAATGGCATAATCAACCGCATCTCTTGTCCCCACACACCCCAACAAAACGGTGTTGGTGAACGCAAAATTAGGCACATCACGGAAACAAGCCTTACCTTACTCCTCCATGCCAACCTACCAAAACCATTCTGGTATGAAGTCTTTTCAATAGTTGTCTACCTAATCAACATTCTCCCTACACCAGCCCTTCTCAATAAAACCCCTCATGAAGTACTATTCTGTACCAAACCTAATCTCACACACCTAAGAGTGTTTGGATGTGCCTGCTTGTTGGATCCCCATTTTTCAGTGGAATTTAGAAATAAGAAATGATATAAAAATTAGTGTTTTATATATGCATTGTGTAATGGAAGTTGAAATTGAGAAATAAAGAGTGAAAGTGTGAAAAGTTGTGAAATTAGAAAAGTTTGACTTAAGAGTTGACTTT
>JANZLX010000004.1:9889097-9900084 GCA_025531955.1 Erythroxylum orinocense | reverse complement strand
GAGTTAGGATATTCTTACCAATGTAAATCAAACCCTAAATCTACATTCACAAGAGCAAAATATACATGAACCCATTACAGAATTTTAAACATAAACATGTTAAGCATTCCATCGAACACCTTCAAGGCAAAAACATTTCAACCCTATCTACACACAAATGGTATAAATCTTCCCATTATTTACGTGTAAAACACTAACATAAGAACAATCAAACCCAGATAAACAAACACATGCAATTAAATCAGTCCAAACAACATGAAAAACAACTCAACCCATGGCTTACCTTCGGCAATGGCAGAGGAGAGACGACACACGGTTGTTGCCAGAGAAGATCTGCTGGAAGGGTTGCCGGAGACGCAACAGGTGGTCACCGAACGGACGGCAACAGACGAGGACGCCGGAGGAGAGGAGAAGACGATTCTGGAGTTGCAGGCCAAAAGGAGGAAGACGCACGCGCGAGGAAAAGAAAAGGAGGGAGGAGGTCGGTTTAATTTAATTTTACCGACCACGTTTTTAATTAATACCGACCGAAATTTTCGTCTGCAAACAATTCCCTCCCGACAACTTCACCGACCGAAACAAATTCCGTCTCTATTTCTATACCACTGCAACTCCGTCGGTATATTTCCGTTGCTAATAGACAATTTTCTTGTAGTGTTTATTATTTTTATTGATGGCTACAGTCGTTTCACATGGATATACCCATTAACCCACAAATCACAAGCTCTTGATCAATTTCGCTATTTCAAAACCACCTATGAAAACTTATTATCTGCCACAATCAAAGTCTTACAAACTGATGGTACACTTGAACTCATCAAGGGTCCTTTTGCTCAGTATACATCCAATAATGGCACAATCAACCGCATCTCTTGTCCCCACACACCCCAACAAAATGGTGGTGCTGAATGCAAAATTAGGCACATCACGAAAACAGGCCTTACATTACTCCTCCATGCCCACCAACCAAAAACATTCTGGTATGAAGCCTTTCAACAGCTGTCTACCTAATTAACCTTTTCCCTACACCAATACTTCTCAATAAAACACCTTATGAAGTCTTGTTCTATACCAAATCTGATCTCACACACCTACGAGTGTTTGGATGTGCCTGCTTTCCCTTCCTAGGCTCCACACGGTCTGATAAGCTCACCCCTAAGGCCAAACCATGTATTTTTCTTGGGTATTCCTCTCAACACAAGGGTTATCGGTGTCTTGATCCTACCACACATAAAATCCATATCTCCCGACATGTTCATTTCATTGAAACCCATTTTACATACAAAGACCTTACCACTACACCACCTCATATTCCCTCCTCACCGACAATCACACTACCATTACCATTACCATCACAAACACCAATCTCATCTCCTCATCAACCATCCTCATCCCACTAACCATTACCTAACAACTCATCTCAACAAATCCATCATCCCATGACAACCCGCACTCTCACAAATACCAGAAAACCACGAAAATTTTCAAATTATGTTACCTTTCATACCAACTCATCTCCTGATCCTCCTGACCCCACCTATTATACACAAGCCAAAAAATTTCCCTATTGGTGCCAAGCTATGTCAAAAGAAATTCACGCTCTTCATCGAAATAAAACCTAGACTTTTGTACCACCTCCAATCAATGCCAATATTGTAGGTTGCAAGTGGGTCTTTTGAACCAAAAGAAAACCTGATGGCACAATCGATCGTTACAAAGCCCGTCTCGTAGCCAAAGGTTATCACCAATCACTCGGCATTAACTATACTAATACCTTTAGTCCGGTCATCAAGCCAACAATAATTCGCATCATTCTCACCATTGCCCTCTCAAATTCTTGGCCCATCCGTCAATTAGACGTCAACAATGCCTTCCTTCATGGGAATCTTCATGAACCAGTTTACATGCTTCAACCTCCTGGATTTGTCGATCCTAAATATGCTCATTATGTTTGTCATCTTCATAAAGCTCTTTATGGTTTAAAGCAAGCACCCCGAGCCTGGTTTCAACGTCTAAGCCAACAACTCCTCGATCTCCAGTTTACTCAATCCAAATCTGACACCTCTCTCTTCATCCACACTACTTCCACTGCTACTACTTTTATGTTGGTTTATGTTGATGATATCCTAGTTACTGGCTCTTCCCAATATTTCATTATCACTCTCATAGACAATCTACATACCACCTTTTCTATCAAAGATCTGGGTCCGCTTCACTACTTTCTTGGACTTGAAACCACTACCACATCAAATGGCTTTCTCCTTACCCAAACAAAATATACCAAAGACCTCCTTTCACGTACAAATCTTGATCAATCTAAACCCACACCAACTCCAATGACTCCTACCTTACCTCTCTCCAAAAACCATGGCATACCACTTTCTGACCCAACTGAATACCGAAGCACCGTTGGTGCTCTTCAATACCTTTGCCTTACCCAACCTGATATTCAATTTGCCGTCAACAAGGTCTTCCAATTCTTGCATTGTCCTACTGATGTCCACTGGACTGCTTTCAAACGTATCCTCCGGTATCTACGTTCCACTATCTCTCACGGTTTACACTTTCTCAAATCGCCAACACTTAACCTTACGGCCTACTCTGATGCTGACTGGGCCGAAAGCCCCGATGATCGTCGCTCCACCTCTAGTTATTGTGTTTACCTGGATTCTAATCTTATTTCTTGGAGTGCCAAGAAACAACCTACAGTTGCTCGCTCCAGTACTGAAGCTGAATATCGGAGTATTGCCCTTACCTAAGCAGAAGTATGTTGGATTACATCACTTCTCCGTGAAATTGGTCTTTCCATTCCATCTCCAACTCTTTGGTGTGACAATCTTGGAGCTACTTTTCTCACTGCTGATCCTGTTGCTCATGCTCGCACCAAACACATTGAAATAGATATTCATTTTGTTCGTGATTTGGTTGCTAAAAAATCTCTCCTAGTTCAACACATTTATGCCAAGGAATAAATTGCAGATGTCATGACCAAACCATTGCCCACCGTAGCTTTTCGCCAACTAAGAGACAAGCTCACTGTTGCGTCAACCTTGAGCTTGAGGGGGGATGATAACGCATGTCCTGTGATTCAGTCCTAACAATCAATTCCATGATTTCAGCAACTTAATTTTACTGTAATTATATTTCTATATTTATACCTTCATTTCTTGTATAAATAGTTGTACAAATTGCATACAGAACACACAATACAATATAAAATCAATTCTCTTCTTCATCTATCTTTCAATAACAATTCATTTAGAGCACTATGCTTCTCTTTGATCATATAATCATTGTTTCCATTAGCTAGTAGATTCAGTTTGAATTTGATTGCCTTCAGTTTCTGTGTATATGAGTAACTTTTGGTTCCCTGCACATTGATCTTCAAACCCTCCTGGATAGCTTCCAGAAAATAGGGATGTTTCGGTAGAGTATTGACACGAAATAATTTGATTTTCCTTATTAAAGGATATTGTTTCTGATGATGGAAAATCAAGGATGAACATCTACTGAAAGTGTAACTTATAAAACTCGTTTAAGACTAAACATGCAAGTTTGAAATCGAAAGCATAAAAAGAAGAAAGAGTATCACAATAAATCACTAAAACGCACACGTAGAGATGAAGAAGAAAAATGGTATTAGCTAGTAGTTGATGGTTGGCCAAACAAGTGCAACACAGATGAAGAAAACTACAGTTGACCTGACGATGATGAAGAAAGAAGGCTGGTTGACGGCTAGAAAGGCAAGAGAGGGGAGGATATGTAAGTTACAGGGAATTTGTTTTAGGAGTTAGGAATTTTGACCCTAATTGTAGTTATGTTTTTTTCAACTGGGCTCCATGTTGCAATGGCGAGACTTCTTAAAGCACAAATTAAAAAAAAAAAGTTAGGTCAACCGATAACTGATAAAACTCTGACGAGGTTAAAGATTTTATCAGATGGGAGTTAGGTTTGATAGGTTTTTTAAGTAACACTCCCAAGTATTACGGTCTGACATGAATTTTGCTGAATACCTTATAATTTAAAAGAAATTTTCACTGGACGAGTTTATAACTAAAACTTAAATGTTTATATATTCAAACAACAGAGATATATGTATAATTGGATCCAAGAGCATAGTTAGAGGAATTTACAGTTACGAACATCGTACCGAATTTGATATCGGATTAGATTCTAATACAGTATTGTACCGATATCGGTCAATATCGGGTACCATTTTGAATAATTTTTTAAATTTATAAATTAGCCTTTAAATTTTTTAAAATTGCAAAACAATCTTTCAATGTTGTAGTGTATAATTTAAACCAACTTTGTTTCAAAAAATCATAATAATATAAATTTAAAATAACAATTTATTTATTTTTCTTAATATTATTTTCACATATTTCACATATAAATAATAACTACAATTAATATGAAAAAGATTATTTTATCATAATAGAAATAAAAAATTAAGAACAATAAAAAATATTTAAAATATTACAACTTTATCATATAATAAATAATAATTACATCAAAATATCAAATAAAAAGAATAGTTATTATCAATAATAAAATATAATTTCTGTCTCAATATTTATTTTTCAATAATAAAATATATTTTTTTATTTTAATATGTAATTGTTATTAATAATAAAATATTGACATATTTATATTAGCAATTTTAAAAAGAAATAAAAAATTTTGAGGCCTTTTGATTTTCATTTCAATGTATCTTTAAATATTTTTTGTAGAAAAAAATATAACTATTATTTATTATATGAATTTAAAGGTTATATTATTAATAATAAAAATAGATGATGACGGTGAAAAAGAGAGAGAGAGAGAATGTGAGAGAAAAAAATAAGAAAAAAAAGGTAACAAAGTCGGGTTGAGGTTGAATTTGCAAAAACTTTTCATTTTTTACAAAAATACTCCTGTTTTTTAATTTTCGGTACTGATCAATATATAGTCGATATTACAAATAATAACAGTACTAGATAAAATAGGCCGGTATTTAAATCCAGCAGAAACAGCTTATTTTGTACCTTTTTTAGCCGGCACGTGTACAGTACAAAGATTCATTAGACTAGATTTACCCTTAATCTCTTTATTTCTACCATTTCTCGTGTCTATTTTTTATTTTATTAAAATACAATATCTACGCTTATGGAGAGTCAAGATTGAAGATTTAGATTTACTAAAAGTGCCACAAGACCCGTGAAGACCGAAAGCGTGATTTTGGAATCAAAACATTTATCTGCCATTGACTCACTAAACAAACGCGTTGGAGATGAGGAAGGAAATCGTCGTTAACTGGTTGATGATGAGACAAATGAGTGTAATGGAGATGAAGATAATGATAGTCGGTGTTGATGGTAAGGTTGGTAAACGGCTAGAAAGGCAAGAGATGTGACCGATAGTGAAAATGACTTGAGAATTAGTAATTTAGACGCTAATCTCCAGTTATGCTTTTATAGAAGGCCTATTAGTGCAAATTTGATTCCACTTTGACAATGATGAAACCACTTAAAGCAAAAAATTGAAAAAGAAAAGTTAAGTTAATACATAACTAATGAAACTAAGAACTTTTTATAAATGAGACTTAAAAGTCTTTTGATTTTAAAAATATCAGAATTTATAACTAAAACTTAAATGCTTATCCATTCAATCGTGAAAGTCCACTTGAAAAAGTAAATTTAAACAAACGACCTTATATTTAATACAGTGAAATCTCTTTAAATTGATACTCGGTAAATTAATAAGCTTTTTAAGATAATATTTTTCTCCGATCCCAACTTAGACCAGTTGAAAATTTAACAAATTTTGATAAGATAATAAGATAATATATTTTCAAAATATTCCTATGTAAATATAGGGTCACATTAATATCACAAATTAATAATTATATAAACTTACACAAATATAACTAAGACAATTTAGTGAAATATGATTCTAGTGTTATTTGTTCTTATCAAGCCGCAATTGCAAATTTTTTTGAGTGCATGTCGAATAATATCTCTTGTACTCATATAGTTCTTTGCGTATTTGATCCGATATTGTTGATTTCGTAACACCTTTTAAATAAGGAGTCATTGTTAGGTGTGGTTTTAAGAAATTTTTTATCTTGTTTATAAAGTATTTTCTATCTCCATTATACGTACATATGTACATTGAATACTTTTAGTGAAAATACAATAAATAATACTTAATTATTAAGAAACAATGAACATTATTTATTAGTTTTCACTACTATTATATACAATGAATCTATGTTTTAGATTAATTTAATTAATATAAAACATGAATTTTTCTAAGATATAATACTTTTTGATATAATTAAAATTTAACTTTAATTAATTATAAAAATCTCTTTAAATTAATAAATATTAATTTATCAGTTAATTAATATCTCTATAAAATAATAAATGTTATGATCTCAATAATATTAATCTATAAAAATTTTATTGTAAATTAGAAAAAGGGCATACACCAAATAGAGAAGAGGCGAAGAGCAGCCGTCAAGCCCCCCTATTCTTCTACTAGATGCTGCACACACTCTACTTCTAGCTAACCACATTACATATATAGACTTCGTTTCACTGTCGTCTAGGAAGTTGAATGGAACTGAAAGACGGAACTAATTTTCATAGTACGAGTGCAGTAATCCTGAAATCACGCTACTCAAGCAAAAAGATTACGAAAAAAAAAAAGGAATTGACATGTGGAGACAAAGCATCCATATTCCATTATTGAAAAAGATGAAGATGCTCCACCTCCACGCGTCCTCTCGCTCTTTCGTCATCACCACCACCTGTCGCACTGAACATACCCAGAAAATAAGATGACTATCAGAGCTACTGCCACGTACACTTTTGTGTTACGCAAGGAGGACACGCGGCTCGATATAGGTTTAGATTTTTTACCCACCACCTGACAGGGATTAGTTGTTTATACCAGAATTAGTAAAATGAAAATCGCTAGTCTTTGTCGCGTTCTGATTAAACACCGACGACTGTTGACTCTTCCTCTTCCTACTACTTCCATTTTAAGCATCGAAATGACACGTCTTTTAGAAAATGACAGCTTTTTGCATTGCCTAGACTCAGATTCCTCGAATCCAACATCTGCGATGATTAAGAAACTTCTCCTATGACTATAATATTCCAGATATTTTTGGCATATAGGACACGCGGCCTTCCCCACCTCGATTCTCTATGCAATCAAATACCAACACGCGTCCTTGGTGATTTCTCGATCACCAAGTGTTTTTACTCGAATCAGGATCTTCAACACCAACCAGCCATTCTCCACCCTACACGTGTCTTTTCGTGGATCTCCTCCAACAACTAATATAAGCAGCTGCATAACGACCATCATTATTTCCGACATAGCTTCAGTCGCCAAAACTAATTTGCCGCCAATGAGCACCAGCAAGAGACTCGCAACTTACGCACCTAATCAAGCATCAAACTCCGGAATACTCAACGAGCGCGTGCTCCTTTCGGTCTTTGAATACCTAAAATGGGACTTGCACACACTCTGCGCAACAGCTTCCCTTAACCGCAAGCTTCACGCCGTAGCGAAGCGCTTACTTTGGCGCGAGCTTTGTGCGAATCGAGCTCCGAGAATGGTATCTACATTGACAAACAGCCAGGCCAGCGCTCACTTCGACGACTTCTGGCGCGCACTCGCCAAGCTCATGTTCTTCTGCTGCGGTTGCAATCCGACCCGTAACTTCAGGGTGAGTCGGGTCCTGCCAGGTCATTTCGTGAAAGCTTCGAGGTTTTCGAAGACTTCGGGTCGGAGTTTTCTGATCAAGAAGTGTCGAGCCGACTTACTGTATGTGAGCGACCCGTGTGAACACACTATGGCTGATCACGAGGACGATTTGGGGGTCTACAGGGGTGTTTTTAAGGGGTTTACCAAATCAAGGACCAGAGCGTGGTTAGTCAGACGGCAAGTGAATTTCGAGGAGAGCATAAGTTGTCCTTATTGTGGGGCCCGCGTATGGAGCATGAGTCGGGCTCGGCTCGTTCCTAAGAGCGCGGCTCGCCGGCTTGGATCACGTGATGGGAGGTTGGAATATTTTGTGTGTGTGAATGGGCACTTACATGGAGCCTGTTGGCTCACACCTTTGTCGTCCGAAGAAGACCGCAGTGATGATATCGACGACGACGACAATGATGATGATGATAATGATGTCAGCTGTGATCTTGGCATCGTGGGTGAAGACGAGGACTGTGATAATCAAACGGTAGCTAGTGGCAGCACGAGCTCTACTGGTGAAGAGATTGTTTCGGATCGATTCCGTTGTGGTTAACGAATTTTGATCATATGCCGATATGATCTACCGGCGTCGTTTTTACATGTATAAAACTACAAGGTGACTTCTAGGATTCGCTTTACCGTAACACATTCTTTTTACCCCCAACAGGCTGGTCCACTGAGGTTGGGAATGTACGAGTAGATCTCGTAAATATTATTTTGCTCCTTGCAGTTTTGAAGATTTGTCCACGAGAGATGTCAAATCTATTCCCAAGGCATGGGGTCCTGACTTCCGAAGCTCTCATTTTGCATTTTTATTGACTTCTATGTGAATTTCCTTCTTTTTTCTTTTTACTAAACTGTCTTTTCATTTTTTTAATTATAAATTTGTACAAAACATGTTCACTTAATATTTAATGAATATTTCATACTATTAAAAAATTAATAAATATAATATTATGATTCGAGTCATGAGTTTAAAAATGTAATCACTAAATTAACAATATTAAAATTTATAATACTAAATTAAAAATTTTTTAAAAGAAGATGATAATATATTAAATTTCTTATTTGGAGTTATTTGGCCACACTATTTATTAAGAACACAGTAAATTTAATGTTTATATAGAATTATTTAAATATATAATCTATATCAGTGAAAATACTTTTTTTAAAAATGTATAGTAAATTAATTGATATTAATCTTTAAGATGATAAATGTATATTGAAATTTGTTCAACTAAATTTTTACCTGTTGATTCAAATTAAGTTAGGCCCTGGTCAATTTGTCAACCTTAACTATGTCATCTAGCTTTTTTGCCACGTTGGTGCCAATTGTATTATTAAATGAAATGACTGAAATAATATTTAAATTAAAAATAATAAAATAAATCACCTACTCCCGCGTTTGAAAAAATCTTCTCACCATTGAATTCTTAACCACGTAGCTCCATTACACGGCCCACTCAGCTTCCCACAATAATTAAAAAAAAAACAGCCCCCTTTCACGATTTCACCTCCTCTGTGCTTTGTTAACAGAGGAAGACATCGTTATAAATCAACCTGTTGTACGCGTGAAAGAGACTTTCCCCAAAACGCCATCTCCATTTGACATGGAACTAATGTTCAATATTGGTTTTGTCTAATTCTGGTGGAGCTAGGCACTGCCGTTTGGATTCATGAGATTTGTTGATTTTAGCATAAAAATACCTGCAAAACAATAAGGCACATCGGGAGTTGACTGCCAGTAGGCCCCTCCGACGCTCAAATTAGTCTTTTTTGTGAAGGTTTTGGTGGAAGTCTTACATTTTTCATGATGAGGTAATGAATTTATATAGTTAATACCTACAAGAATTAGGTCAACATCAAAGAATAGGCCGATCAGCCCATGCGCCGTTCTGAGTATGGGCTTGGGCCTAGCACGACCGACCCAACTATAAGCGCCCCTACTCTTCGAGTCTGACCAAGGAGAAGGGTCGAAGGAGTACATAAGGATTATGCAGCTCGTCTGTATGACAGCTCGTGATAGGCTCGATCGGTCGGACATCAACGCTTAGTGCATGACAACTCGTGATAGGATCGGTCAGTTGAATGTCAACGCCTAGCGCATGAAGGCATTTGGTTTAATCATTACTAACGGCACGTGTCCTCTGACAGGTTTTCAAAATTTGAAACGAGGCGTCTTTTTAACTGCTGCGTAGCTGTCATGGGCGTCCTTTCAGCTGTTGCGCCGTTTCAGGTCCAATCCTTTCAATTGCTACGCTGGTTGGGGCACTTGATAACCTTAATTCGCACGGCTCAGATTTTGCCACACGTCCGACTTTGATTGATACGCCCTTTCAGTTGATCTTGATGATAACTACCCAGGGTCGACGAATTTCCTTCACTTTCTATTTCGTGTATTCAGTTCTCAAGCATTCTCTCTGCTCTCTGTCCTTCTACTTGCAGTCACCGGAATCCACTTTTCACCACCGTCTCCATTCCTGACTTCAATATCTAAACTAGGTACGTCCTTTTCCCTTTCCTTGCCCTGTAAGTTTCATTTTTAGTTACCATGTCGTCGACTAGCCCTAAGGATGAACTTAGACCTAGGAGCGAAGCTAGCTCCCTTTCTCCTGCTTCGTTGCCTCCTCGCCAGCCTTCTCCACAAGCATCCCCAGGTCTTAGCGAAGAAGTGAGTATTGTTCTGAGGGAGCTCCATCAGGAACTGGCTGCCGAGAGAGCTTTACAAATTGTTGGGCCGTTGGAGATAGCGGCGGAAATGGTGGAGGTGACAGAAGCCGGCGGAAATGAAGCGTCGGAGGCAATGGGAAATGAGGAAATTAGAGCGAGTACCCGGAAGGAACGGCAAGTTGTTGAAACTCCGCCGAACGACCAGTCGACGATGACCGAAAGGGAACTGAACCGGTCAATCATCAAGAATAACATCCCGTCGTCATGGGAACCCAGGCTGGCCTCTAAGAACGAACGGCTTCATAGCACTATGGGGGCTATTTTACTGTTACAGACAGCTTCTTCTCGATCAGTGGAATGAAGCTTTCATACGCCCCAATCATCGAGGAGATATGCTGCGCTTATGAATTAAGGCCGAGCCAGATCCCTTCGAATGATTGGAGGTTCCTTAACGGTCTCGCCCTGTTGTGCATTACTTCGGGTGTTCTCCCTCGATCAATATTCTGCGACATTTCTTGAGAATGAATCAAAGCTCGAGCGTCGGTGGCGGGATCCCTCACCTTCAGTA
>JANZLX010000004.1:9869314-9881008 GCA_025531955.1 Erythroxylum orinocense | reverse complement strand
CAATGGGCTCTAGCCCACAAACTTCTATGTTTCTAACTTAACTAACCTAAGTTATTTTGTGGGCCTCCCACTTAAAAATCCTTTAACAAGTCCAATTGTTTCTTTTACTCCTTCATTTCATTTCCCAAGTCTACAAGCCCAAATGCTTCTTCCATTTTGTTTCCTTCTTTTTCTTTTAATGCTTCCACCATCTATGCTAACATTTAACTTAACCTAATGGACTTAGAGCCCAATTGCCTCCTTTTCTCTTTATGTTCTCATTTATTTGTACATTACATTACAATACATGGACCCAAAACAAAACCCTAGCCCATTTGCTTCTTTATTTCTCACAAGCTTTAGGAAACTTTCTTTTATTGCCACTTCATGGACTCAAGCCCAAGCACTTCATTTAAATAAACCCTAATGCCTTTAATGCTCCTTTTATTTCAACCTAAATGGGCTCTAGCCCAAAGGCTTCTATCTTTCTCATTTAATAATCATAACTTAAGCAATAAATTCCTCAATTTATTCCAATCAATTTAAAAAAAATATCCAATTAACACCTCAAAATAATTTAAACATGCTTAATGCGAATCGGGGCCCAACAACCTAATCCTACTTGATTAAAGGATTTTAGACAAATATCTTACAACAACACCATCTATAAAATCATTTATAAGTTTTTTGTATAAAGACTCAGGCTGATTCTAAAACCTCCCATTAATATTACTCTAGGAGCCTCTATAAAAAAGTGACAAATAAGAGAGAACATGCTCCTTGCTCATGAATTATTCGAAAACTATAATAAGAAAGGCTCCTTTAAAATTATTTAAATAAAGTGGGTTTTCCAAAGGTCTTCAACTCTAGCAATTAGAATTTCATCATCAATACTTTATGAGTTTTTGGATTCCCTTAAACTTTCATCAAATGGATTGAACAATGTATTACTATAATTTATTTTATAATTCTTGTTAATAGAGCTCTAAAAAAACTAACTAAGAGGGCTGAGGGCTTTGTTCTCTTACCTATTTAACTTAAGGATGGAAGTTTTGAAAAGATTAATGAAGTATGTGATAAGTCTTAAAAAGATTGGCTAGACAGGACTTTTAAATTCCAAAATAGATGTAAGAAACCTAGAAATATAGCTTTTCTTTTATTGATGATCTCCTCCCTTTATGGCTAGCGCACATTCTATGTAGGTACTAATGATTACTATTAGTAACTTTAAGGATCTATCTGAATTAGCCATGAATAAAGATAATAGTCTTATCTTTGTGTATTCTACTACTGCTCATCTTTTTGAATGGATCTCTAACCTAACTAAACTCTACATAAAGCAAATTCCATTTACTTATCTCATGGATACCTTTCTCGTATAAGAGACCATCTTACATGGAGTTTATGCCTTTTAATTGTTAAAATCCAGAAAAGAATAAAAAGTTGGTGCAATAAATTCTTTACTTTTGTTGTTAGGGTCCAACTAATTAAGTTAATGTTAAACTCCTTACATATATACTAACTAACTAATATTACTTTCCCTACCAACTTGATTAAATCTATAGAAAAGCTTTTTAAAAGCTTTGTATTGGAAATACAAATGGTGCTTATGTAGCTAACGTCTTATGGAAAACAATATGCTTACCTAAAGATAAAGGAGCGCTTGGAGTTGTCCCCTTGAAGCTAAGTAATAGAACACTAATGATTAAAAGAATTTGGAGCATTCTGTTAAATAAAGAATCCCTCTGGTTTAAGTGGATTTACTCAAATTATTTAACATATGAGAACTTTTGGTCCTACACTCCTAAATATGATGCTTCTTGGACCATGTTACATATCTTTACATTGAGACTCTAAACAAGAATGATATTTCAACATAAGCTTGGAGACGAATCCCTCGCCAACTTTTTGTAAGGTTTCGGTCATGCATCTCATACATAATATATATCAAACATAAGCAACAAAAAATAAAACGAAAACTCAAAAACCAGATCTACTCATGCATATAGATATAGAAAATAAAACATGAAATGTAATATGTTTACATACCTTTTCGACGATCCCCTTAGTTCTTTAATCTTCTCTGCGTTAGGTTATCGTAAACCACAATGATCAATGTAAACTGTCTCTAATGAAATTCCACACGAAGATAGAAGGATAAAACCTCACTAGGAGATGACTAGAATTCTTTGTTTGTGTTAGCAAAGACAAAAACTCTTGTGAGCGTTAGAGAGAGAAAGAGTGTGTGTGTAAGAAAGAACCTTTCTTTTTCTTGTGTCTTACATAAGATGCACAAAAATGATGATTATTTTTTGCCCTCTTTGGCCTCCCATAACTCCCATCACTAGTTATGGGAAGTTAATGGTCATGAATAGCATGCATTAATGGAAGATATAGGAAGTTAATGACCATGAATAGCATACATTAATGGAAGTTTTGGGAAGTTAATGACCAAATTGGCAACCAACAACATTTGTTTCTAATCCATTACATGTAACATTTTTCTACCACAATCACATCGCGATACAATCCCAAAACACTCTCTTATATCTTGAATCACTATTCAAGACCATTTTATTCATCCTTCGAATCTCCTATGTATATAACCTATTAGGTTCCCGGTTATGTTGGCCACTTGAATGAATTAACACTTAATTCAAGTAAGTCAAGAGCGGTATCTAGCAACACATCATGACCCCAATTTGATCGAAAAATCAGCGGTTTAACTATGAACCCTTCCATACGCAATGTTTCCATGCAATTAATCCTTTCACCATCTGTACCCCACTTAGTTTAGAGTATGGTCAAAGTGTCAACTCCTACTAGACAGACTATGTCATATCTAGTCCAAGTGATATTAGATCTTGTCCTGAGGATCTCATTATACTATGTATCATTGATGACTCTCTTCATGACACATATCTGCTCTGGCTAGAGAATCCCGAGTAATGACCCCGATAAGAGGTCGTGGGAATCATCTCCTTCTATTAGGAGTGGTGAATCCTTTATTGGCTACTCAATTACCTCTGAATACCTCAAGCTGTACCCAATCACCACCCTAGTGAGTAACCCCTAAAAGGCACCAATGAATGGAATCAAAGCACAGGATCAGTATCCCAGATATCCTTGAGGACCTCAAGTCAAAGGATACTTGCACCATTGTTATGACTATCATTGACACTGGAATAGAATATTCATATGATTGTCTCATAGTAGGTCAATCCAATATACTTACTACCCTTAGGAAGCATCCACATGTTAACTCTAAACAACTCATGTTTGCAGTTTATGAGATCTACTGCTTAATCCAATCAAGGAATATAACATGTGCTAGTCTTTCCGGATTAATGATATCCCATCTCATTAATCCTATGACTAGGGAAAGTTTAGATACTAACATAGTTACACATGATGAAAATCTCATTATCATAATCTCATCTTGATTTCCTCCATGCTATGTTTTGGATCAAGGACTTCATTAAATCAATTTAAGATCAACATCAAATTTATAAATATATAAGCATCGAAATAATGAAAAATGTTTTTATTAATCATAAAATGATTTGTATAATAAGTGCTAAAGGTGACTGCCTTTATAGCACTTCTCTAACAAACTCCCACTTACACTAAAGTCAATCGCCTTGATAACTAATACCATAGGCGTGTACATATGACACAAAGGTCTTTTGGGAAATAGGCTTAGTCAATAGATCAGTTATATTTTGATTGGTGGGAACTCTCTCTATCTTGACATCATTTCTACCAATGATTTCTCTAATTAAATGGTAACGCCTGAGTACATGTTTAGACTTCTGATGAGACCTCGATTCCTTTGTCTGTGCTATAACCTCGTTGTTGTCACAATATAATTACACTGGGTTAGTGATGCTCGAAACAACACCAAGTTCTATGATGAACTTCTTAATCCAAACCGCTTCCTTTGCCGCTTTTGAAGTTGCAATATACTCCACCTCTATCGTCAAATCTGTAGTTGTCTATTATGTGGAACTTTTCCAACTGACTGCACTATCATTCAGTGTGAATAAATATCTGGACTGAGATCTAGAGTCATCCTTATTGGATTGGAAAATGGCATTAGTATACTCGCTTACCATAAGATCACCTTCTTCATATACCAAGAATACATCCTTAGTTCTTCTTAAGTACTTAAGGATATTCTTGATAGTCACCGAATGACCCTCACCAGGGTTCGACTAGTATTTGCTCATAACACTTAGAGCATATGATACATCGGGTCTAGTACATAATGTAGCGTACATGATTGATCTTATAGCCAAAGCATAAGGAATCAAACTTATACGAGTCCTCTCATTTTGTGTCTTTGGACATAGATTTAGAGTGTAATCTTATGTACCATAGGAAGATAATCTCTCTTGGACTACTCCATGATAAAATTCTTTAACATCTTGTCTATCATCCCGTCCCCATATTAAGGATTAGGAACCGAAATTTTAGTACATGTGAGCTTAAAGAGGGACTAAGGAAATGCATTTTCTTGCTCATGCATAATGTTAGCATATATGCACATACATATTGAATGTTTGTACGTAAAAAAAAAGTGGTACATGCATTAATTGACAACTTCCGGGTATAATTAATGTCAAATGTGATTTTATTGAAAATGAAAAGTAGAGGGAGTAGAAAGAATGATCTTGGTATGAGTTGTGATAAGAAAAGATTTAGAAACCAAATTGGTAGTGATCTGGAAAATGTTCACTGAGTGTGCTTCGTCTGTTAGCCATAATGTTTTCTCTAGTTATCCAAACGAGATGATTCTTGATTTAGATTAAACTAGAAACATATGGTTACATTTCTTATGAAGACATTGGATTTCAATTCTATCGCTAAGAGTCTTAAAATTTCATGAAATTAAGAATTGGGTGCATTACGTTGGTGTATGAATGGAAAATTCGTCTTCGGACTTTAGGGGAAAGTTTGGGATTGATATAATTAGATTTTAGCAAAGTTGCCTTATATAAAGTTGTATATCTTTCTTTTATCTTTCCAACGGTATATAATATGAAAATTTTGGACATTTGAGCTGAAAGTTATGATCTTTATAAGTGGAGATGTTCTGGAGACAAAAGTAAGACGAAGCAAAGTATGACGAAGCGAAAGTAAGATGAAGCGAAAGTAAGACGAAGCAAAAGTCAAAAGATAGAATTGGTCTTCTAAGTCTTCATGAATGTTGTAGATTTCAGAGTCCTCTTTCCAATAGTCTAAGAATGAAGTCAATCTAACACCCGTAGTGAGAGTTATGGTAATTGTGTCAAGGCATGTACAACATGAGTAAGGACATAAATATGTTAGATTCTTTTGGCCATAACTTCTTCTCTAGACACTCAAATGACTTGATTCTTGAACCATTGGATTCATAAGACATTGCTCTACATCTTTACAAATAATCATAGTCATCTGAAATAAAGTAAGAAAGGTTGAGTGAAAAACATAGGACAGGTACAGTGAATGTGTTCTTAAATATTATAAACTGGTGTTATTCCACTGAACTTACTTCAGTATTTTGATGATTTCTGGAGCTCTACTGATCCAAATGAGATAATTTTTAATTTGTGATAAACTAGAGACATGGAGCTACAAATGGTATGAAGAAATTGGAATCTAATTCAATCTCTAAGATGTTTAAATTCCAGATGGAAGTTGTGCATAGTATATTATTTTGGACAAGAGCAGTCCAAAAATGTTTGAAGTATATCTTTTGAATGACTAAACCAAATTGAATGATTTTTGGTGCATTAGAAACTTAAGACAATGGGGGACATCTTTCTGGAAGAAAGTTTTATGTTAGATTATTTAAGGGCACTGTTGGCAAGACACTTAAGTATAAAAGACATAAGGCATAAATGGGAAGAGCAAATAAGACAATTCTCAATCATTAAGGGCATAATTAGAAGAAGAAGAAGTGTTGTCTTGCTTATAAATAAAGGAGAAAATGTGAATGAGAAGATTCTAGAGAAGCAAAATGCGTGGATGAGAAAAGAGATAAGTGAGAGAAACATGAAAAAAATGAAAGAGAGAAAGAAGAGAAAACAAGCTAGGGTTTTAATTCTTCTTCATCTTCAAGAAAGATTTTGAGGTTAATCAAGAAAAGGAAGAGGAAGGAAAAAGCTTCCAATTGAGCTAAAGATCTCCTCATTTGATGGAGAATCAAGGTAAAATCATTTTGAATCTTTTGGATTTCTAGAAGGAATCTAGTTCATGGAGTTTAGAAAATGCTTGAGTTTAAATATTCTAGAATCAATTTTTGTGATTTTGCATTGTGAAATTTTTAAGCGGATTCCTATTGAATGAGATTTGGTTTGTTTTAGGGAACCAAAAGAATCCTATCCAAGAACAAGGGAAAAGACAATCTTGACTTGGAGTTTTGTAAGCAAACTAGGTGGGTAATATATTTATGGTTATTATGTAAATGGGCGATGTGCCTTAGCGTGTATATGTTTGAATTGCTAAACTATGAATGGGAATTGGATATTATGAGATAATATGAGGTTAGAAAAGAGATGATGAGAAATTGAGTTATGATATAAAGTAACCAAGTGTACTTGAGGTGTAAGCTTATGAATAAGCTAGACATATGCAAAGGATAAAGATTGAAAGGAGAATTTAGAAAGATCATGCAAAAATGATGTGTAAGTCTAAGTTCAATGAGACATATATGAATTATGAAATGGGAATGACCTTAATATGTAATTTAGAACATATACCTGGGATTGTCATTGAACAGGCATTGTACATAGCCCATATAACTATTTGGGCATAAATGAGTTTTGTAACGGGTGTGAATTATGTATTGCATAAATTATGATGTGCAGGTTAAACATCTGCATACAAGCGTATCCAAAATTTGGAAGTAATTGCTATTTTGGAGCGTACTATAAGTAGACCAAGATGGTCTCACTTTATTGTTTGTTATTTGAAATTCTGTATTATATGACTATTGAATGATTATGTAACTATGATTGTGTATGTTAGTTTCTGGACAAAAGGTCCAATGATTGTGATGTTTGATTTGGATATTGAAGTGCTACTTGAACTATGTGTACTTAATGTGAAGATCAATGTGTTCTGAATGGGAATTTGCATATGAATGATAATGTGATACATGACTTGGTTGTTAAATGCCGGACTCAGTTCCAAAAGAAATTGTGATCATGTATGTAATTGAAAAGGTGATACTCAACGTTAATGCTGAATGCTGGACTACTGTCCGATGATATGCGAATGTGAGTGAATGTCAATTTACATTTGTAATTGAGGCATTCCATACCATGAATGCATGAAACATAATGGCAGTTTTAACCAAAGTAGTCACCGATCAGAGCTTCAAGTTCAACGTGTGAAAAAGAGCCTTGAGCTCAAAATTGATTCAGAGCCTCAGGCTCAACGTTTAATGAGCCCTATATGGGACAGTTATCAATGAGCCTGGTATCCATGGATACGGGACAGTTCAGGCACTCGGTCACAACAAAGTAAAAGATGGAAAGTAAGTTTCTTGTGCACTGCATATGCATGATATGAATGATTAAATTGTATTAAATGTTAAATGTAAAATGATGTGAATATGATCAATGTGTTATGTGACTGGGTGAGCCATTGATGATGATCACTCACTGAGTTTGCAAAACTCACTCAAAATTTGCAAATAATTTTCAGGATCAGAAGAATACCCCGTTAGGCCAATGAGAGTATACCTACAACATACAAGTGAAGGATAGAGGTCGGGATCAATTCGCGTCTGCATTGCATTTCTCTACTTTGTATTGAATTGTATTTTTCGCAACATTTCATATAAATTTGTATTTCTAAACGACTCGAGAGTTTTGTATTTTGAAAAAGGGTCTTAATGGCTATTGAAAATTGTGTTAATTGAAAATGTTTATGAATGAATGTGAGCCCAATTTGAGCCTCAATTTTCGCATGTTATGTGTGTGGTTTTAAAAAATATATACCGATTTCTGACATATTGTGTGCTTTAGCATGCCACCCTCATGGGACACGGACTCGGATATTACCCACGATGTTAGGTTTGGGTCATTACGAGAGTGGAGTGTTACACATTCCTACTTTTGCGACAGAGTCACCATAAGATCCATCAGCTCCTATTAAGCCAAGGACGTCCACTAGAGATAGGAGACCTTCCACTAGGTATAATCCAAATGAGTTTGTATGTTGACATATGGTGGAGAACAAGAGTCTTATAATGAGGCTCTTGATAATGAGAAGAAGGATGACTCGCTAGCAGTCATGCAATATGAGCTCAAATCCTTGCATGAAAACCACACTTATGATCAAGTGAAGTTGCCAAATGGTAAGAGGAAACTCAAGAACAAGTGGGTGTATAAATTGAAGATTCATGAAAACAACTCACAACCGAGGTACAGGGCCATATTGGTTGTGAAGGGTTTCAATCAACAGAAGGGTGTAGACTTTGAAGAGATATTTTTCCCTGTGGTAAAGATGTCTTTTATTCGAGTTGTTCTTGGTATAACAGCTAGTTTGAACTTAGAGATTGAGCAACTTGATGTAAAGATAGCCTTCTTACATGGTGATTTAGAAGAAGAAATTTATATAGAGTTGCCTAAGGGATTCAAAGAGATAGGCAAAGAGAACCTTGTATGTCGTCTGAACAAGAGTTTGTATAGATTGAAACAAGCTCTGAAGTAGTAGTACAAGAAGTTTGACTTCCTTATGGCAGACCAGATGTATCAAAGGACTGTAGTCGATCATTGTGTATTTGTGAAGAATTTTTTTTATGGTGATTTCATCATTCTCTTACTTTATGTTGATGATATGTTGATTATTGGCCATGATACTGTGAAGATTAATAGGTTGAAAAAGGAGTTGAGCAAATCCTTTGTAATGAAGAACTTGGGTACAACTAGATAAATTCTGGGAATGAAGATTTCTCGTGACAGGCAACATAGGAAGCTTTGGTTATCTCAAGAGAAGTATATTTAAAAGGTTTTCGACAGGTTTAACATGAGCAAAGCTAAGGAAGTCTTTACTCCATTTGCCGATCATTTCAAGTTGAGTATAAAATAATGCCCTAAAAGTGAGAAAGACAAAGAAGACATGAAGAAAATTCCTTATGCTTCAGTAATTGGTATCTTGATGTATGTTATGGTTTGTACCAAGCCATATATAGCTCATACAGTTAGGGTGGTTAGTCAGCTTCTCTCCAATCTGGGTAAAGAGCATTAGAATGTAGTTAAGTGGATTCTCATATATCTCACAGGTACTTCCAGGTTGTATCTTTGCTTTGGCAATGGGAAGACCATGTTAGATAGATATACGAATGTTGACATGGCAGGTGATATTAATAATAAGGGGTCTATATCTAGATACTTGATGATTTTTGTAAGAAGAGCAGTGTCATGGCAAAGTAAGATGCATAAATGTATTACCTTGTCTATTAGAGAGGTAGAGTACATCACAATTACCGAGTCATGTAAGGAAGTTCTTTGGTTGTAGAAGTTCTTAAAAGAGTTAGGCATGAAGCAAGATAAGTATGTGATTTATTGTGATAGCCAGAGTGCTATTGACCTCAGTAAGAATTCTACATTTCATACTCGGTCTAAACACATTAATGTGAGGTACCATTAGATTCAGGATGTGTTGGAGTCCAAGGTGTTATTCCTTGAGAATGTTCACACTGATGATTATGGTACATATACGTTGACTAAGGTAAAGCTGAGAAATAAACTTTTGTTTTGTAGACAAGAGCTAGTTTGGTTTTGGCTCCCAATTAAGGTGAAAGGGGAGATTGTTGGGCCAAAAATAATTCCCCCAGTTGTGTATCCCATGACCCAAAAACCTATTTTGACTCTCATTAGCAATTTGACTAACAAAACAAGAAAACCCTTGTTTTTCTCTTGAAGTGGGCAGTCGTCACAATCAAGAGAGGAGGAGAGAGAAAATTATTATTTTGGTAGTATTGAGCTTTAAGAGAGAAAAGAGAAGTGTAGCACCTTTGAAACTTGATCATAGGGTCAAATGAAGTCTGATTAAGATGAAATTTTAGCTATAGGTTCCCCTCAACGCGCTCTACATATCTACCAATTTAGATTTTCAGATTGGTCACCTTTATATTGAGATCCTTCCAATCCACTTAGACTTTAAGTGTTTATTTAGAAGATGTATTGTTGATCCTCTAATGTGTATCCACTTATTGGTGATGACTGTGGATACTCATTATTGATATAGTGGAGTTTTTTACTAGACTAGGTCCTGTGGATTTTTCCAGTTGAGTTTTTTATGTTAAAAATCTTGTTGCCTTTGCGTTGTTATTTTTATCAGTCTTATTATTGTTGTTATTGTGATATTGTGCTTTGTTGGCTATTTTGAGATATGCCATTTTATTGGTAGTAGGGAAAGATGAATTAGTCCTTGTATATTATTGATTGAGTTATTTTATTGCTTTCGTTGTGCGACCCCCTTCCTCAATAATATGGTTGCTTGTTAGCAATGAGTCTAGCATCCTAAACCTTTTAGATAGTACACTCATCTACGAGTGACTTTATGTCGTTCAAACTTAACGAGCCATTGATTAGGATATGGAGGGAAAAGCGAGATTTTAGTTTGAAAGAGAAAAAAGGATAGAGATATTAATGGCTTTTGGCCCTTGTCTTTTCTTAGTAAAATTTGGCTAGGAGGTTTCCATATTATGGTGGTTTTTTAACTTGAGAATGGTACAGGATAAGTTCGAGCTTGGCCTAAAAATTAATGCTCGGGTCTAGATCTAAGGCACATGGTTTGAACTTGAATTTGATTGGACTTAGACAACTTAATGTCCGACTAGATTATTTTCTTTTATAATTTCAAAATTGAAAATTAATATCGTTTTAATCAAAATGACACTAATTTTCTTAAAAATTTTAAATTTTGGATCAGAAAGAATTAGACAATTCAAGTTTTAGTCTAATCCAAAATTTGAAAATTGAAAAAGAATGCAAGCTCAACCTGAAATTTGATTAAATTAGGCCAAACTCGATTTTGAGCCCAACTGGATCGGACTAAGCTTAATTTCCAAGCCTAGTACAACTAGAATATGGGAAATGTGGCAATTACAGAAAATTTTTCTTGGAAACTTGTTGATTATCTGGAAATTTTTCCAAATTTGAGTAAATATCAACCAAAAAATTAAAATGGGAAGGTAGTAGCTAATGGTTAGGCTGAATGCGGCAGGATATTCAACAAAAGCCTCGAGAAATTTTTAGAGAGAGACTAAAGAAACAAGATTTAAAAAGAAGAAGAGTGAATAGTATTGAATCATTTTCCAGAATATCAAAGACGATGTTTTTATTAAGTATATATATTAAGGACGAGTTGGGATGGACGACCACGCAATCCATCCCAACCGTCCATTTAATCTAACGATTAATATTTATTTCTTGTCTCTCATATGTATCTCACACACCGACACTCTCGAATGTTCTCCCTTTTCACCTGAAACATGTTTATTCTGATTCTCTCCAGATCTGCTCTCTCCGTGCTCGGATCTTCACACACGGTACGTTTTCGCTCTCTGATTCTCTCTTCCTCTCGAATGTTCTCCCTTTTCACCAGAAACAGGTTTATTCTGATTCTCTCCAGAACTACTATCTCTGTGCTTGGATCTTCACACACGGTACGTTTTCGCTCTCTGATTCTCTCTTCCTGATCTCGATTCCTTAGTTT